>CAJQZJ010000909.1:3241223-3328468 GCA_907164525.1 Lophiomys imhausi
ATCATCATCATCATCATCATCATCATCATCATCATCATCATCATCATGTGGGGCTTGTTAGAAGAGCACATTTCTCAGGCCCCAGGCAGGAGGAGGAAATAAGCCTTTCCCTCCTTCTCCCTCGTGTACTTTCCACAGTACCTCTAGCTGGCCTCCTAACTGCTGAGTAGCCAAGGATCAAGGATGACCCTGAACTTCTGATTCTCCTGCCTCATCTTCCCAATGCTGGGATTATAGGCATGTGACATCATGCACAGTTTATACAGTACTGGAGTTCGAAACCAGAGCTTTGTGAGTGCTAGGTAGGAACTCTACTAAGCAAGCTTATATCCCCAGATATAATATCCCAGAAAAAACATCTTACAGAAAGGAGCCTATGATATACAGAGCCTGTGGACATTGCCCCAGGGCCCTTTGGTGGACTTGCTCCACCTTCCACCTCCATAAGTATCCTGGACACAGGAAATAGCTAACTCCCCAGCACACATCTTGAGTCTCACTCTGACTCCTGCTTACTGTTCTCCCTCGGCCACCAACTAAGCTCAGCCTACCCCGTAAAATGCCAACACAACCTAGAGTGGAATCCTACATCATTCACAGAGGACAGCAAGAGCCCACGGGCACCCTCCATGCGCCAGAGGCTGATATGCTTTCTCATTCTTGAGTCAAAAAAAAAGCCCGCTCCACTTTCTCCTTCTTTTGCCCAGAAGCCACTCCAAGAGATTCTTCTCCTCCCCTAGCACATCTGACCCTAAGGTGGCTGTGAGCTAGAGAGAGTTTTGAAACAGTAAAAAAAAAAAAAAGGACAGTCACCACTTCCGCTGATGTTCCTTCTGGAATGTTCTCTGACTTGATTAATGGCCTTGGTGGGTGTTCAAGAAAAGACCTGATGAATGAAAGCAATCCCCCACCCTGTTAAATACACCAGGTGTTTCTTCACAGCACCAGGGCCTCCCCGTTGGCTAGATGTCCCTTAAGGCCAGGGGCTGCTGTGGCCCTCTTCAGGTTCTGGTGTGGAGCTGGGTAACCAGCAGGTGCTTGGGGAAAACTGTTTAACTTTCTACTAAGTCAAATCAACAATGGTAACAGCATGGTTCACAGATAATTAATATGTAATACTAACACACACATACACACGCACACAGGTGCTCAATTTAACCCACAACATATGGAGTGGCTGCAATTACCCCCATTTAACAAATAAGGAGATCAGGTTGAGAGGCTGACTGGTGTGCCCAGTGAGAGTCAGTACCCAAGCTCCTTTGCTATTCTGAGAAGTGACCTTCTAGGTCACCTCTCGAGTACTCAAACTCTCCTCTGCATTTCCCTTCTAGATCTTTATAGCCAGGCAGCCACTGACTCCAAAGATGGATGTGTCACGCCAACTTCTCTGGTTGGGACTAATTGAGGACTGCACATCAAGGACTGGTACAAAATGGGTCTGTTGTCATTGTTTCTAAACTCTTGTTAAATTCAACCAATGAAACCTATGACCTGTAACCCAGGGAACCTAGAGGCCATGTTCAGAGTGGTCTAGTTTCTGACACTGGGAGGAGGTGGTTCAATGCTTCAGTGTCATCCTCTGGCTCGGGGAGGAGGCAATGGTTAGGTCACACCCACTCAGCTGGAGTCCAGCTTTCCCAGACAGTTGACCTTCAGGTCAGAATTTGCTAACGATCATTTGGAGTGGAGAACATGGGCCTGTTGCTTCCCGCTCTGTGGAGCAGTCACAGCCACCTCAAAAACTTGCCCTTCTTGCCCAGTGCTTGATAACCTCAACTTTGAAGTTGAATACCACCAGTAATAGAAAGCAACCTCATAAATCAGGTATGCTGCTGCCTGCCTTAATACCAGCACTTGGAAAGCAGAGGCAGGAGGATCAATACTTCAAGGTCATGTCCAAGTTTGAGGCCAGTCTGGGCTACAAGGGACAGGAAAGAAAGCATCCTCATTTGCTGATGCTTAAGCTACTGGCTATAAGAGGATGTTGCAGTAAAGAGTCATCCCCACTGAGTGATACAATGGACAATTCTAAATTAGGATGTGATTTCAAAACACCAACTGGGGAGACAGAAAATGGAGTCTTGTGTACTTGTATTAGCAAAACACCCAAAAACCAGTCACCAAGTGCAACTAAAATACTAATTACCTTATAGTTAATGTCTGGGTTTATTCGATTCTATCATTTTATTTATTGAGACTTTCCAAATATAAAACAGTACTAATAATAATACTATTATGGAAATCACTGCTAATCTACAAATACTTAATACATGACCCTTGTTTTAACTACTGCTGAATACTGTTTAACCCCTTCAGACGTAGAGAAATTTAATGATTAGACAGTATCTCATGAATATATATATTAAAAAAAAGATTAGTAGTCAATGCAATTCATAGCCATAGGCAAACAGGGTCCTTGAGTTTTGGCTGGATCTAGACTCCTGGACAAGTATGATAAGTTCCTAGCATAAACACAGAGGACAAGTAGTGGCCTAGGGCAGATCTGGGTAAACCCAGCTGCACCCAGCTACTGGAGTGGTACTGGGTAAGGGTCTTCACTTCTTAGACCCTAAGAAGGGATAATAGTGCCTGCCTCACAGGGCTAACAGCTCATTTAAGCCTCTTCTCAGCTGATATGAGCATTTGATGGCAAGCAGTAACTTAAATAAATGCTAAGTAATACCACAACTAAAAATACTTCATCCTTAAAGCAGTTGTGTTGGTGCTGTTACCAACATCAGCATCTTGATTGTATAGTGTTCTATTTTCAAGACACTGTGGTGGAGAAACTGAGTAAAGGGTATATGGAATCGCTATGTATCTTCTGACAAGTGTAACTCAATGATCTCAAAATGAAAAGCTTAAAAACTTCTGGAAAATTCTGGTGGAGGTGTAGAATGGTATCTGTGTTGGGTAGCTCAAAAAACTACCCAGAATCACTACAAATCCCACTCCTGGGTTTCTGCCTCAACTGAGAACAGAAGATGGAAATAAGCCAGTGTTGGCTATAGCAGGGCTCCCGGGAGCTAAAAGCAGGCAGCAAAACCCATGGCCATTAGAGGCCATGGGCAAACAAATGTGGACTATAATACATGTATGTTACTCGGTCGTTCAGAGTAAAAATGAGCCAGACATAAAAAGGCCGCCATTGTCCAGTTCTACCTCTGAAGTTTCTGGAGTTGTGAGGGTCAGACACAGAAGCAGGTTGGACACTGGGGAGGGGTGGGAGGACTCGGGGATGAAGAGTTAGTATGCCCTGGGCCCCATTTGTAGCGGGAATGGGGAGGGTGGTTGTGCTTATAAATCCCAGCACTTGAAAGGCTGGAGGATCAACATGAGCTCGAAGTTAGCTTGGGCTTTACAATGACTTCTAGGTCAGCCTTAGCTATAGTTTGAGACCTCCCTTCTCAAAGATAAAATGAAAATTTCAAATTGCCAGGTATGACAGCAACAGAGGCCAGTCAGTAGCCACCTCTGTCCAGCCCAAAGACAGAGCTTTTGGCCTTGGCTAAGACACACTTGCGCACCTTCACCAGCCTTATCACACTCGGCTGGTGCCCCGGGGCCTGCAGGGGCCCAGCTTAGACCCCAGGAAATGGCACAGAAGATTCACCTAGAGGAGGGGGAGGGTCTCAAAGCCATGCCGCGCCTGCTGGCCTCTGCTATCCACTTCAGGCACCTTTGAGCTCCAGATCGGGCACTGATTAAATGGATGCCATGCCGCCACTGGGCCTCTCATTCTTAATGGAAGAGCAAATACTTCCCACTTCCCGCCTTGCTTCTCATTTGCAGCCCCCTCCCCCACGGCTGGGCAGGATCCCAGCCTTTCAGAAGTAAAAATAGCTGATTGTACTGGGGCAGCAGCCAGTTTAAGTTTCTTTCATTTACTCTAAAAATAGCCAGCTAAAGCATGGTCCTGCACCTGGCCCCAAGCCTGTCCTGGTGCTGCCCTCTGACTATCTTGTGTCCCTGCCCTCGGGGATGTTTACCCAGGGCACACAATGGGGTGGGGTGGGAGGGTGGCTGGAAGCCAGTATGCTCCTCTCATTTCTGTCCCAGGCTAAAGCCAGGAAGAATCCCTGCTGACCTTGCTAAGGTATTCACGGTTGATACTTCTCCTCACCAAAACCCACCACCAGCACGAACTCTGCCATTTCTGGTTTGTTTTAAGTGAGCAGGTCGTGAACTAAACAGGGCTCTGCTTACAAAGCTGTTCTCGCTCATCTCACATTTGAGCTGCATGACAATTCTGGGAGGGGAGCTCAGGGCTGTCATCAGGAGAAAACAGAGGACTAGAAAAGGTCGAGTGGACTTAGGATGTAGCTCAGATGGTAGAGTGCTGGCCTCACATGCATTAAAGCCTGAGTTCCACCTCCAATGCTGCATAACCCTGTGAGGTGGGGTCTGCCTGTAATCCCACTACTCTGATGGTAGAGGGTCATTCTTGGATGCACAGGAAGTTCAAGGCCAGCTGGAATACTAAGACCTGGGCAGGTCACACAGCCAGGAAGGCCAGAAGACAGATCTGCACCTGGATTTGTGTTGGGACCAAGTGTTATTCCATTTCAGTCCTGCATGGTGAGAATGGCCTGCAAGGAGGCTAGGTGACTTGTTCCTTGAAGGCTCTAAGCCTGGGGGCTCTGAGGTCATGTACTGTCTAAATCGTTTCAAAGCTCTTCGGTGATTGTATACTGGATCTGGGTCTTTATGATATACTTATTTGTTCTCAATATTCTTCCCCTGAGGGATTATGGGTTGAAGCTGACCCTGGTGTCCCATTGTGCTGTGATAAACACAATGCCTAAAAGTAATTTGGGGAGGAAAGGGTTTATCTGGCTTATAGGTTACAGTCTATCTATCATTGGGGGAAGCCAAGGAATGAACTCAAGGTAGGAACTGAAGCAGAGGCCATGGAGGGGTGCTGCTTACTGGCTTATTCCTCATAGATTGCTCAGCCTGCTTACTTATAGAAACCAAGACCACCAGCCCAGGGACCATGCCACTCGAAGTAGGCTGAGTGTTTCTAAATAAATTAAAATTAAGACAACACACCCATAGACTTGCCTATAGACCAATATGATGGGGACATTTTCTCGGTCAAGTTTACCTCTTACCAGATATGTCTAGGTTTGTGTCAAGTTGACAAAAACTTACCAGTACACCTGGTGATGGGGAAGGGAGGTGGGAAGATGGGAAAGAGGGAGGGGGGGCACTCTCCTGGTGGGTAAACAAACACACCCCTACCTTATCTTCCCAGGATCCTGGCACGCAAACTGCTAAAGGGGAGCCCCGGTATTTTGACTACTAAAGCAGTGTCTACTGTCACTCTTCTGTCTCCCCTAGGCACCTCTGGCCCATGGCATCACACCATTAAGGACATCTCACCTGGGTCATACCCGTGTTCCCACTGACCAATATCTAAAACTACACCCAGCAGGGAAAAGTCAGTCCAGTCAGGGCCCCCTCCATGCTTGCTGGGGACGCACTGCAGGTTCCTGCTGGGCAAGGAGCACACACTAAGTTGGGATTAGCTTCTTACAATGAGCCTAGACTCCACCCAGCTCTATCACATCCTGGCCTTGTGGCCCTAGGGGAGGAAAAAAAAAACCACCCAAGCGCAATCGGGCCAGATCAAGCATGGCAGGTCCTGTCATCCTTGCCACTACATTCCATTTCCTTGCCTGTGACAGACACTGCTAATCAATCATGGCACCACAGCCTGCTGGTCTCACATACTCCACTGGGGCCTCTCAATCATGCGCACTACCACCCCGGAGCTGACAGTCCAGAGGAAAGGCAATCTGCCACCCTGCTTCCTGAATTAAGAACAGGGGGTGTTAGGGAGATGGCAGAGTAAACAAAATAAGCCAAGTACATAAATAAATAAACAAGGTCATTTCTTGAGCGGGAGAAGTTCAATGACAAGGTCTACAGGGGGTATGACAGCAAGTGATGGGGGAAGATGGCATCCACATGGAGGTAGAAAGGACATGAAGTGTGCCTTCAGGAGCACACCCCAAAAGAGGGTATTGTCTGGAATTTGCAAGGTGAGAAGTTGGCCAGGTTTGGAGACTGGAAGCAAGGTGATGGGCTGAATGGACAGGGATGCAGACAGGACACAGTGGGGAAGATGATGGCAGAATCTTAGAGCAGACCTGAGCTCTGTGTTCAGACATTTCAGCATTATTCTGAGTGCCACAGAGAACTTGAGGAGGATAGGAAACAAAATGACAGGCTCTCATTATGACTCACTTCTCTGAGCCAGGTGAGGTGGTACACACCAATAATCACAACACTAAGAAGGCAGAGGCTGGTTACTCTCGGAGTTCCAGGCCAGCCTGGTCTACATCAGGCTATCCAGGGCTATCGTGAGGTCTATACTGTCACAAGCAAACAACAAAAAGACTCCTCTGGCTGCACCAGGGCTGAGAAGGAACAGGGCCAGGAGTCCAGGGATCTACTGAGGTCGCAGTCATGGTTCATAAGAAAGATGACCAGCCCTGATTGTCCAGAACAACAATGGACACACTGGACAGTGAAACCCTGCCTCAAGAAAACAAAGAAAAGGGATGCAGGTGTGGTGATACACACTAGAAAAATCACAGCACTGGGGAGGTCACAAGCTTGAGGTTAGTCATAACTACATAGCAAGAGCCTGTCTCAAAAACCAAAACCAGCCAGGCAGTGATGGTTCTCACCTTTAACCCCAGCACTCAGGAGGCAGACAGAGGCAGGCAGATCTCTGTGAGGTTGAGGCCAGCCTGGTCTACAGAGTTCCAGGACAGCCAGTGCTCCACAGAGAAATCTTATCTCAAATAAACCCAAACAAACAAAATCAATCAAACAAAATTTTAACAAGAGAAAGTCCAAGATTTATATCCCCAGGGATCAGGCTAGGGAGCTGTGTCAGATGTTAGAAATGTTTACTACTCTTCCAGGAGACCAGAGTTCAATTCCCAATACCCACATCACAACTGGTTCACAACCCGCCT
The DNA here is from genome assembly GCA_907164525.1 of Lophiomys imhausi. Taxonomy (NCBI): domain Eukaryota; kingdom Metazoa; phylum Chordata; class Mammalia; order Rodentia; family Muridae; genus Lophiomys; species Lophiomys imhausi. Next base: position 3,248,219 of record CAJQZJ010000909.1, read on the forward strand.
GTAGTTCCAACTCCAGGGGAGATCTAATGCCACCTTCTGACCTCCATGGGCAACCGTACTTACGAGAACATACTGTGCCCCTCCTACATATAATAATTAAAACTAAAATAAATCTTTTAAAAATTAAATCACTAAAATCCCCAAGGGATTGCTTGTCATACATGAAGCCCTGGGTTCAACCTACAGCAAGCACCACATAAAACCAGGCACCAGAACTGGGGTGATGGCTCAATGGTTAGGAGCACTCTGCTGCACACATGTAAGGACCCGGGTTCAAAAAACCAGAAGATCCAGCACCCATGTAAAAAACATGGCCTCTAACCCAGCACTGTGTGGGGCAGAGACAGGGAGACCACTGCAGCTTGCAGGAACCTGCTTAGCTCCAAGTTCACTAAACCATGTAAGGGAATAGCGCGCGCTCGTACATACACACAACACACACACACCCTGAGCTGAAGACATGTATTCCAAGTCCTTCTCTCGGGAAACTAATAGCTCTTCTGCAAATGCAATCTGGGAAAAAAGCATAAGCATATGGTGCTTCCATGACAGCAAGAGCCCACAAGTCACAATGCCCTCCGTCAGAGCCCACAAGTCACAATGCCCTCCGTCAGAGCCCACAAGTCACAATGCCCTCCATCAGAGCCCAGAAGTCACAATGCCCTCCGTCAGAGCCCACAAGTCACAATGCCCTCCGTCAGCTGTGAAAAGGGAAAGGAGTTATGTTGGGCTGAAAGGGGGAGCTGCTGGGAGGAAAAAGATATACCTTACACTTTGAAAAAGGAAAGAGGATGGGGGGTGGAGGGGGAAGAGGGTGGGAGGGTGGGACTGGAGGGGGGAGTAGGGAGGGGACTGTGATTGAGATATAACTTGAAGAAATAAAAAATAAATTAAAAAAAAAGGAAAGGAAGCCGGGCAGTGGTGGCGCACGCCTTTAATCCCAGAACTTGGGAGGCAGAAGCAGGCGGATCTCTGTGAGTTCAAGACCAGCCTGGTCTACAAAGTGAGTCCAGGACAGCCAGGGCTACACAGAGAAACCCTATCTCGAAAAGCCAAAAAAATAAACTCCTGTCCAAGGGCCAAGTGCAGCCTCTGCCCTTTAGGGAAACATGGCCCAACCTATCACATCAGTGGGGCTGAGTACTCACGGCCTAGAAAACATCGTGTTTACTAAACATCGTGTTTACTGACTTCTATTTCAAAGAAATGGAAAATAAACTTAGTGAAAACTATTGACTTCAGTGGCTCAGAATCCCACAAGGGATGTGGCAGCAGTCAGAAGCGCTTGTTGCTCTTCCAGAGGACCTGAGTTCAGATCCCAGCACCAATGTTGGGTGGTTCACAGCTGCTTGTGATTCTAGCTCCAGGGGATCCAATGCCCTCTTCTGGCCTCCAAGGGCACCTCTGAACATGTGTCACACAGGCACACAGGCACACACACACAAACACACACACACACACAAAACACCGTTTTGTTTTGGAGGGAGGGTCTCAGACTGTCCAGGAGCTTGATATGTAGATCAGGCTCTACCTCCCAAATTCTTGGATTAAAGGCATGTGGCATTACACCCAGCATACAGAATAGTTAAAAATCTTAAAACAAACTCATAAGTATATTCCAGAACAGCCAAAGCTATATTGTGAAACCTTGTTTCAAAAACAAATAAACAAATGCCCCACCCAAATCACAAGTATAATTTCATTAAAAACTAAAAACCAAAATACTAGAGTAAAACTAGAAGCTGTGAATGATGGCTCATCCCTGTCATTCCAACTTTCAAGAAACTGAGGCAAGAGGACTGCTGAGAATTCAAGGTTACCCTGAACTACGGAATGAAAGTCTGGCTCAACAAATGAATAAAAACCTCAAGAACAAACCCATAGTGAAAGGCAAAGAGAAAACAACACAAAAAATGCCAGGATACTGGTTTCCTCCAAGAATGGAAAACAATAAATGTGAAGGGGGAACAACACAGGGAGCTTCAAGAGACCTGTGGAGCCTGACTGACTCCATCTCGAAGAGAGATTCCATTTTGAACTAGGTTTGACTCGGAGCTGACCTCCAGTTCCAGGAAAAACAAAATATACCTGACCTTGCATTCTAGGGGTGTTCCCTAGTCATAACCGACCAGCTCACTCTGAGAAAGCACCCCAAAAGTCTAAATAAACTTTCTGCTGGTCAAACTGACCAATAGTGTTCTGGCAATACAAATGAGCCAATTAAGGATAGACAGGTTTGTCTATCCAAATGTCATCCAATCTTGTGCTAGAAACTCCTTTCTTTGTTTAAGCCCCTATAAAAAACCTGTATTTTCTGAGATCGGAGCTCTCAACTCTAACCATTGCATCGGTGAGCATTTGGGAGGGAGGGTCCCTGCTCAAGCTTGAATAAACAACACTCATGCTTTTCCTGGGTGGTCTTTGGGGTCTTGAGAACTGGGCAGAACAGACACACATATTATAAGGAAAGAACTGACGCCTGAAAATTGACCTCCGACCTCCATACACAGGACATGGCATCTACACATACACACCAAATAAACAAATGGGAGAAAATATTTTAAGATGTGTATACTCTAAATTCCCTTTTTCCATACCAACAGGGCTTCAGTGGACCACACCACATCCCAGCTAAAAACAATTCCCAGACTCATTTACTGAGTGGGGAGCCCATGTGATTAGGTTCTGCCAAAAGCATGTGAATGAAAGGACCCTGTTGTCTGGCTACCTATGAGAATGGGGTCATGGGTGCAGGTCACAGGATGAGGACTGTAGAGCTGCCACCCTGTCCCATACAGACAAACACCTTCGAAATACTACATTCCAAATAAAGGAATCAAGAAATTGACATAGGGAGGCAGGTGGTGGTGGTAGCACATGTCTTTGATCCAAACACTAGGGAGAAAAAGACAGGTGGATCTTTATGACTTTGAGGCCAGCCTGTCTACTGAGCAAATTCCAGGACAGCTGAGATTACAGAGAAACCCTGTCTCAAAACAAACAAAACAAAACAGGAAAGAAAGAAGGAAGAAAGGAAGGAAGGAAATCCATACAAGGGACCAAGGCAACAAATTGAAGACTCCATGGTAGCTGAGTAAAACATGTCCCCTTGGCTCAGCCTGCTGCTGGCATCCCTGCTACTTGGGAGGCTGAGGCAGAGAATTTCTGGGTTCAAAGCCTGGCCAAGGAACTTAGTGAGACCCTTCTCAAAGGGGAAAGGCCTGGGCTGTAGCTCAGAGAGGTAGAGCCTAGAATACATGCCGCCCTAGGTTTGAACCCAGCTCTACAATTAATTAATTGGGAATTTTCTATTATTTTACTGTTTTTATTTTCAAGACAATATGAAGCAAGATCATCAGATAAGTGTGGATAGATAGGCTATGGGGGACCCCAAATTGCTTTCCTGATCACAGAAGGAAATCACTTTTAGGGGTTTTAGGAAAGGAAAGATGGTAACAAAAGAACCCTGTGAGCCGGAAAGGCAAAGTCTGTGACCATCTGCACTGCCTGGGCCACACTGAACAAAGCCATACACCTCAGCTATCTGTTAATACAGAATTTTAATGTTCTTACCACAGACAAAACAAATAAGATGGTGATGCACTAGGTATGTTTGTTAATTTGACTGAATTTTCCTATAATATATACATAAAGCAAAGCACCAGAATGTGCCCCATAAATACAGTTACCTACCACTTGAAAACAAAACAAACAACAAAAATCAATGCTATTACACGAAGGCTACCTCTAATCAATAATCAATATCAGACATCATGGTAGAAGCCCAGAGACAACCCCGGAGATGGAGAAAATGAGATGACAATGGCCACCACTATGATTCTCATTTTCTAGGAGGGAAGTGAAGCTTATGGAGGTCTAAGCAGCTTTCCCAGGGAGCTGCTAAATGGTCAAGCAGGGGTCTGATCCAATGCTCTGGTGTCAAACGCCCAGACTGAATAGTAATAAGAATTCAACACAGCCAGAAGCAGTTGTCTGTATTCAATCAACACTTGTCCAGCCAGAGGTCACTGCACCTGAGTGTCCAGGAGGCTTTGGGAAGATCTTGTGAGCTATTAGACTGGGTGGTGGTGGTGGGGTGGCACATGTGTATAGGCTAGAAAGTAGTTCAATGCTGTCCACTGACATGTTGGAGAGTTGGTTTATTTCAGAACATTAATGTATCTTGGAAAAGCAAAAGAATTTCTCTTAGTTCAGGAGACCAGAAAAGTGGTATTTCTGGCATGGGCTAAAGGCAGAGCGTTCTATAAATACAAAGCCATTAGATCCCATGCAGCAGGAACCTGATCAGGGGCCCCTTTTAATTTCCTGACATGAGCTGGCCACTAACCCAATTACCCAGAATCCCCGGAGGAGCTTTCCACCTTTCCAACAAGCACGAAGAAGAGACTGAAAGCATACTGCATGGCCGTCAGCCCAGCTCTCACTGAAATCAAATATCTTTCAGAAAACACTTGGGAAGAGGCAGGCAGAGCTGAGCAGGGAGAAAACAGCAGGAGTGGCTGGAGGGAGAGCAAGTCCAGAGAGGAGAACATGAACTTGGCAGGGACAAGCTGGTTAGGGAGGACTATGCAAGCCCCAAAGCTGAACTGAAGATCTGGGAGTGGGAGCATGGGATAGATACAGAAAGTGGATTTTCAGGGTTCTTCTAGTCTGGAGATTAAATAAATCAGTTCCACACGTGAGATGCCAGGGGACCATCCCCAGAGAGGATCAGCCTAAGGTAATGTCAACCCCTAAGAGTCCCACCAACAAATCCAGGAACTCAACTCAGTAGGAGGCTGTAGAAAAAACAAGTGTGAGCCTGGGTGAGTCTAACACTAGCTGAATGGTGCCAGGGGGCTGACACACTAAGGCAATGTCATGGCTGTCCCACTGGATCCTCACCTTTACCTGGTGACCAGCAGGTATCAGTACAAGTAAAGAGAGGAGGTCCAGCACTCACTGGATATGTGTTAAGTATGAGAAGCACAAACAAGAGGCCTCTGTGGCTCACCCCAGAGGTACCATACTGAGTGCAGATGGTCCGGGTTTGAGTCCCAGCATCTGCTCTTGCTGTGGTGGTGCACACCTTTAATCCCGGCACTTGGGAGGCAGAGGCAGATGGATCTCTGTGAGTTCAAGGCCAGCCTGGTCTACAAAGTGAGTCCAGGACAGTCAGGGATACACAGAGAAACCCCGTCTCAAAAAAAAAAAGTAAGTTTAGGGAATAAAGATGAGAACCACAAAGAGAATGCCAGTCACCAGCTCTGAACTTGTGTCAGATTTTATGTTCAATTTTCCACACATAGAAAAGAAAACTTTCCCAGAAAACGTGAATTGTCATACAACAGGTCTGCATAAAGATTCTGGGACACCACCTTTGTTCCCAGGATAGATGGAGAAGCATCCGACTTCATCCCTCGTAATGACTGGAGCCCCTAAATCATGGATCAGTGACAGGTACATGGCCAGGAGGAAAAGGGCTGCGGTCACTTTCCCTGCTTCCCTGTAAGACTCAGGAGAGCCCCTGGAGCCCCGCTGTCTGTGAGACCCTAGAGGAAGTGTGAAGTTTGTTTCTGGAACTGGGTCAGAGACTGAGGAAGACAGAGGTGGCCAGGGGCCCAAGCTGGCCCTAGGGACAGAGACCTTGCATACAGAACAAGGAGGGACACCCAAACAAAAAAAGCAGGAGCCAGGACAGCTGCCAAATACTCTTCCTGGAAGGGAGCCAGACTCCTGCAGGAGGCCTGCTCCTCTGGAGGCTGGTCCCCGCGGAGCTTCTGATGCCAGGTACCACAGAGCTCTATGGGGACCCACACTAAGCCAAGAGCTCAGCTCACCCACACTCCAGAGGCTTCCTGTAAGTTTCTCTCTGTCAGCACTGGAGGTATGGTGGGTGGGGTGTGCCCTCGAGATTCTCTTTCTCCTTCAGGCAAAGCTGGCTGCATCAGGCTCAGTATGAACATCTAGCTACCATGAGGACACTCCTGGAGGGGAGGCAATTCTGGGGATCACGCTGCAGGTCCCCCCACTTGGACAGCATTCATCCTTGCAGCACCCTACTCCCATCATGGGAGACCTGCCCAGGAATCTCTCCACCACTGCCCTTCAGTATTCTTGGTCACGCCTCTCCTGTCATTGGTGAGATCATCCTCCTGGGGATGACTAGAAAGTATTCTCCTGCAGGGCATGGTGGCACACACCTTTACTCCCAGCACTAGGGAGGCAGAGGCAGACAGGTCTTTGTGAGTTCAAGGCCAGCCTGGTCTACAAAGTGAGTCCAGGACAGTCAGGGATACACAGAGAAACCCTGTCTCGAAATACCTAAAAAAAGAAAAGGAGAAAGAGAGAGAGAGAGAAAGAAAGAGAGAGAGAAGTATGCCCCTCTCTCCCAGCACTGGGTGACTCCTACAGAGCCTCCTGAGCATTGAAACCGTCCAGGGACTGAGTGGCGATTCCCCCATCCCTGGCCTCTGTCATGGGAGAGCAGAAAGCATGGAACAAGAAGGCCCAGATCTGAGCCCCGATCTTCTCAGAGGGTAGCTTAAGGTGGCACAGCCATCTCACTCCAGCCCCGGCAGGTCCCATTTCTCACCTTAGAGGGAAGAGGCTGCCTCTGCCCTGACTACCTCAGATGTGGAAAAGCAGGCAGAGAGGCATACTCCAGTCAGGGGAGTATCCCAGCAGTGGGCTCCAGCCTGACCTGGTGTCTCACTCAGCTTCCAGCAAAGCGGCAGTTCCAGCTCTGAGGCTTAGGAGGAAGGGGTCTCTTCAAAGCCTAGAAAACTCTCAGGTTCCCAGCACCAAGGAACAGGTGTAAGGAGACCAACCAGGTCTGCCTCTGTGGGCCCCCTCATCTGAGAACACCTGAGGCTTGGTGGTAGAAAGAGCCTGGTGTAAGAGGCAGGGGAGGGAGCTCATGCAACCTCTATCTTGGTCACACCTATATACAACCAAGAGCAAAACTATGCTGCACAGTGAAAGATGGTCTTACACAGAGCAGGCTCAACACAGCCCATTTCAAACTAGGAAAGAGGCTGCTTCCGACCACAAAGCCTCCTAAACAGCAGCTTTTATGTCAACTTGATACAAGCTAAAGTCATCTGAGAGGAGGGAACCTCAATTAAGAAAATGTCCCCATAAAATCAGGCTCCAGGCAAGCCTGTAGGATATTTTCTTAGTGATTGATGGGGGGTGGTCGGGGAGGGCCCAGCCCATTGTGGGCGGAGCCATCCCTGGGCCGGTGGTCCTGGGTTCTCTAAGAAAGCAGGAGGAGCACTCAGCCAGTAAGCAGCACCTCTCCCTGGCCTCTGCATGGCTCTTCTTGTCTCCAGGCTCTGGCAGTACGTGAGTTGCCGTCCTTGACTTCCTTCGGTGATGGACTACAAGGTCGAAGTATATATAAGTCAAACAAGCCTTTTCCTTCCAAAATTGTTTTTGTCACGGCATTTCATGGAAGCGATGGTAACCCTGACCGGGGACAGCATTTTAAAGCCCAGTGCACTGCAGACCCACCCACGAGGCAACTGGGATCTTCCCTGAGTGCTCTCCATAGAAGCAGATGCTGAACTGAGCCCAGGTGAGGAGAGGAAGGACCCGAAATGTTCCCTAACGGTAGATGGTCTGTCCAGGCTGTCTCACAGGCAAAACAGCTCTGAGGTGGGTGCTCACTTCTCCAGCGCACAGGGGAGGGACCGAGAAACTCCCTAACCTGCTGAAGGCTGAGCTGGGTTAGACCAGCAATCCCAACTTGCCCTTCCCCGGGAAGACAGCACCCCAAGCAGGCCCCTTTCTCTTTGCCTTTTCTTATTCTTGTAAACTTTTCCTGTTTCCTTCCACGCTGGGAAGGATCAAGACTCAGAAGCTGATCTGTAGGAATTTACACTGGCTCCGAGGGAGACACCTGTGTGCACATGCAGTGATATGCGTAGACGCAACGCACGCCCGCACGCACGCACGCACGCACGCACGCATGCACGCGGTAATGAACAAGATTCAAGCCAGGTAGATCCACAGAGACGGTGAAGAAGAGCCCTACAACAGCCTTCCACTCAATGAGCCACGTCATCTCACATTTCCTGGGAGCCACTTTTGAAGTAAAAAAGATGACACAGTAGCTGGGCGGTGGTGGCACACGCCTTTAATCCCAGCACTTGGGAGGCAGAGGCAGGCGGATCTTTGTGAGTTCGAGACCATCCTGGTCTACAAAATGAGTCCAGGACAGTCAGGGCTACACAGAGAAACCCTGTCTTGGAAAAAAAAAAAAAAAAAGATGCACAGGGTGCCATGATGGTAAACAGAGTGTGCTTTAGCTAACTCAATCCAATTTAGGATCAGGATTCGGTTTCCAGCGCCCCACAAAGCAATTTACAACTACTTCTAGGGCATCAGATACCATCTTGACCTCAAGGACCTCAGGTATGCAGGCACTCACATCCATATAAAATAAAAACAAACTTTTAAAGCTAATTTCCTTAATAAAATATCTTAATTTTAAAAAAACAATCCGGCTGGAGAGATGACTCAGTGGTTAAGAGCAACAGCTGCTCTTCCAGAGGAGCCAGGTTCAATTCCCAGCACCCACATGACAGCTCGTCTGTAACTGCAGTTCCAGGGATTCTTACTCCTTCACTCTGACATACATGAATGCAAAACACTAATGAACATATAAAGTAAAAATAAATTTAAAATAAATTTTAAGAAAAAAAAAAAACTGCCGGGCGTGGTGGCGCAAGCCTTTGATCCCAGCACTCCAAAGGCTGGGTGGGATTTCTGTGAGTTCAAGACCAACCTGGTCTACAAGTGAGTCCAGGACAGCCAGGGCTGGCTATACAGAGAAATCCTGTCTCAAAAAAAGAAAAAAAAAAGAAAATCTGAAGCATAAAAGCCCTTCATGGAGCCAAAGATATAAATGGCCAGAAAATTTAAAAAAAATTAACACACATTGGCTGGAACTAGATAAAGCTCTGTTAAGCACCCATGACTCCTGACTATGGCACCAGACAGTGTAGCTCTAGAGGAAAAAGCAACAGGAAGGAGAGAACCAGAAGCGAAAATGGAAGAGCAGAAACTGGAATGGGGAAAGACTTACCAGGCAAGAGACATGTCCTGCGTTCTACTAGAAGCAAGGGCCACTCCTCACCCTCAAGGAGTGTGCCATTGCCCAACTAACTGCAAGCCTGAGGGAGTACCAGGGGACCAAGTGTACCAGACAAGATGGGGAAGTGAGGGGGCGCTAGAGAGATGAGGGCTTCCCAGAGTGAGAAGGTAACAGTGGAGACTCCAAATAGGGTCTGGAGTCCCCCAAAAGATCCTTGGGACCTTCGGACTTCCACATTGCTAGCCCATATCTTTCCGAGATGCCCAGCAGGCTATGACATGGCAGCCATGATGCCAGACAACCTCTAGCTGCGTTTACACACACATTGCCCTTGGGGAGGCCCTCAGCCTGTAGGTACCCTTACACAGGCCTGACACTCCTCATCAACACAAACAAACCAAGCAGAGCCCCAATCCTGGGAGCTGGCTGTCGGCTTCCTACCTTCCTTCAGCATCCCCACTTTGAGGCATTTCATGAAGCGGCAGGCCTGACAGGACTTGCGCCTCCGTTTGGTGATCTCGCACTCGTTGGTGGCCGGACAGCTGTACTCAATGTTCCCTGCAACAGAGAGAGGGGTTGTCAGGCGCCTGCTGTCCATCCAGGACCCCCCCACACCCACCCATTCGGTCGGCTGTCCAAGGACTAACTGGCCAGAGCTGACTCGTCCCACCCAGGGTTGCACAGGGGTAACAGTGTTTCAAACTCCCACATCGATTCGATTCCAGCGAGTGAGCTGGGTGAGCCAAGTAGCCACCTGGGGGGCGGCGGCCTGGAAGGGGCACACATTGTTCTCCTGAGAATGGTCACTCACAGTTCTGAATCTGAAACAGCCACAGGATGGGAAGGGCATCAAAATATATCAAGACAGCATTTCACCCCAGGTAAACAGCCACCGTGCTGAGCTGAACATCGACACAGACCACACCAGCTCCTCCAGCCTGTACCTGACACTAGGAAGAGCCAAGGAAAACTGTGGCACAGCCAGGACTCTGCTTCCCATTGGGGTCACCTAGCTCCCCTGACTTTGAGGAAATCACTTTTCTGTCACCAAGCCTTAGTTCCCTCATTTGCAAAACAGTTGTCAGCTCCTAAGGGAAGGGCTAAGCAAAACCTTACTTGAAAGAATGTCACTTTAAAAAATTATATGGGAAATCGTTCCATCTTCTAAAGGCCTCTTTCATTTCTTTCTTCAAGGGCTTGAAGTTCTTGATGTACAGGTCCTTTACTTGCTTGGTTAGAGTTACCCCCAGGTATTTTATGTTGTTTGTGGCTATTGTGAAGGGGGTTGTTTCCCTTATTTCTTTCTCAGCCCATTTGTTTTCTGATTTTTTTGAATTAATTTTGTATCCAGCCACTTTGCTGAAGGTGTTTATCAGCTGTAAGATTTCTCTGGTGGAATTTTTGGGGTCACTTATGTATACTATCATATCATCTGCAAATAGGGATAATTTGACTTCTTCGTTTCCAATATTTATTATCCCCATGATCTCCTTTAGTTGTCTTATTGCTCTAGAAAGAACTTCAAGTACTATATTGAAGAGATATGGTGAAAGTGGACATCCTTGTCTTGTCCCTGAGTTTAGAGGAAATGCTTCAAGTTTCTCTCCATTTAATTTGATGTTGGCCACTGGCATGCTGTATATTGCCTTTATTATTTCTAGGTACGGCCCTTGTATGCCCGTTCCTCTCCAGAACTTTTAGCATGAAGGGGTGTTGGATTTTGTCAAATGTTTTTTCTGCATCTAGCAAGATTATCATGTGGTTTTTTTCTTTCATCTTGTTTATATGGTAAATGACGTTGATAGACTTTCATATGTTGAACCGTCCCTGCATTCCTGGGATGAAGCCTACTTGATCATGGCCCATGCTCATGGATAGGTAGGATCAACATAATAAAAATGGCCATCCTACCAAAGCAATATATAGATTCAATGCAATTCCTATCAAAATACCAACACAATTTTTTATAGACTTGGAAAGAGCTATTCTCAATTTCATATTGAACAACAAAAAGCCCAGAATAGCTAAATCAATCCTGTACAATAAAAAAACATCTGGAGGAATCACCATCCCAGATTTCAAGCTCTACTACAGAGCAATAGTTGTAAAAACAGCATGGTATTGGTATAGAAACAGACCAGTAGATCAATGGAATTGAATTGAAGATCCAGAAATAGACCCACACACTTATGGCCACCTAATTTTTGACAAAGAAGCCAAAATGGCACAATGGAAGAAGGACAGCATCTTCAACAAATTGTGCTGGTCCAACTGGATGTCCACTTGTAAAAGAATGAAATTAGACCCATACTTATCACCTTGTACAAAACTTAAGTCCAAGTGGATCAAAGACCTTAACATAAGGCCGGTCACACTAAATCTACTAGAAGAAAAAAGTGGGAAAAACCCTCGAACTCATTGGCACAGGTGACAACTTCCTGAACAGAACACCAACAGCTCAGGACCTGAGACTAACAATCAATAAATGGGACCTCATGAAACTTAAGCTTCTGTAAGGCAAAAGACACTGTCATTCGAACAAAATGGCAGCCTACAGACTGGGAGAAAATCTTCACCAACCCCACATCTGACAGAGGGCTAATATCCAAAATCTACAAAGAACTCAAGAAATTAAATGCCAAGAAACCAAATAATCCAATCAAAAAATGGGGGATGGAGCTAAATAGAGAATTTACAAAGGAGGAATTCCTAATGGCTGAGAGATACTTGAAGAAATGCTCAACATCCTTAATCATCAGAGAAATGCAACTCAAGACAACTCTGAGATTCCATCTCACACCTGTCAGAATGGCTAAGATCAAAAGCTCAAATGACAGCTGGGCAGTGGTGGCGCATGCCTTTAATCCCAGCACTTGGGAGGCAGAGGCAGGCGGATCTTTGCGAGTTCAAGGCCAGCCTGGTCTACAAAGTGAGTCCAGGACAGCCAGGGCTACACAGAGAAACCTTGTCTTGAAAAACCAAAAAAAAAAAAAAAGTTCAAATGACAGCACATGCTGGCGAGGGTGTGGAGAAAGGGGAACCCTACTCCATTGCTGGTGGGAGTGCAAGCTTGTGCAAACATTATGGAGGTCAGTCTGGCGATATCTTAGAAAACTTGGAATAGCTCTGCCTCAGGACCCAGCCATACCACTTCTTGATATACACCCAAATGTCTCCTCAAGGAATCATAAGGAAGTTTCCTCATCTATGTTCATAGCAGCCTTATTTGTAATAGCTAGAAACTGGAAACAACCCAGATGTCCCTCAACCGAAGAATGGGTTAAAAAACTATGGTACATCTACACAGTGGAATATTATTCAGCTATCAGGAACAATGAAATTATGCAATTTGCAGCCAAATGAATGGAACTAGAAAAGCTCATCCTGAGTGAGCTAACCCAGACTCAGAAGGAGGCATATGGCATCTATTCACTTATAGTAGGATTTTAGCTATATAGTGGGGGATATCGATACTACAACTAACACACCAAAGGGAACATGGACATAGACTTTTTATTCTACTTTTTATTCTTTTTTATCTGTTTGTCTGCTTATTTGTTTGTTTGTTTTTTAGTTCTCTCTTCCAGGCAATGAGATACTTTTCACTGATGGTACTGCCTTGTAGACCCCCCAATGAATGAGGAGGCTCTTGGCCCTCATACGACCTCTGAACTGAGATGAGGGACTGTTATATAGGGACACCCCACCCCAGAGAAATGGGATGGAAGGGTTAGGGGGTAAAGAAAAAATATGAAATGTGAAGTTTCGGCCTTTTGCTAATAATTGTCATAAACTGTTTAGGATAATTAAGAAATGCAAATAGTCATGCAAGCTGGTCATTGTGTTAGGTACTATGACAGTCTATTATAGTTATTTTCTAAGCTAATCAGAAATACAGCTACTAAGAGACAAGCAACATCTGCTTATCCTAATAGATAGATAGGGCCTTTTCAAAAACCTCAAGAGATCTGCAGAATATGGCATTCAAAGATGTTTTCTTAACTTTAGATTTTTTTTTTCTATCGAGACATATCAACTCCTAACAGCACCCCTATTCTACTCCAAATAGAAGATGAGCATCGAAGAGTCTCCATTGGGAGATGAGTGAATTAGTCACAAGCCTATCTCTTGGTAGGAAAAACCCCGTGCTCCAACTGTAGACAGAATGCTGTCCAAAAAGGACAAAACTTGGAAGCAGGTAAGTCAACAGCCTGGCTCTGCCAAGACAGGGTAGGCAAGTCCTTCATAACCCCTGCTCTACAATCAATGTCTGTCAGAGAAACGGGGCCAAATGACTGAAGATCGATGCTGTAATGTATGGAGAGAAAATGGGAACTGTCCAGGCAGCCACTGGTATGTCATTTCTTAGTTTGGGAAGCTGCAGGCCCTGTACTTCCTATAAAATCAGATATATTTATTCCTCTCAAGTCTCTGAGGTGGTTGAAGAATAGATAGCTAGAGTCTCATAATTAAATTTTGAGTTGTTTAGGAGTCAAGAAAGTGTTATAGATCTAGGAAGATGCTTTTAAAATTGTGTTGCAAGTTAGTATGAATGTTGAGTTAGATATAGAACTTTAAACTCATGGAGATGGTTAGATAGTAGAATGTTAAAGTCAGGTGCCAAATACATATGGACTGGACATTGGGAATGTACGCTAAGTTATAACCCTCATAACTGCGGCCTAATTACCTCTGTTGTTTTGTATTGTATCTATTATTATAAGAGAAAGAGTCATTTGTTGGACTGAAAGGGGGAACGGTTGGGGGAAATAAGATATACCTTAAACTTTAAAAAAAAAAAAGGAAGAGGATGGGGGGTTGAGGGTGGGAGGGTGGGACTGGAGGGGGGAGTAGGGAGAGGATTGCCATTGAGATGTAACTTGAAGAAATAAAAAAAAAATTATATGGCCTGCTGGCACGGTAGCACACACCTTTAATCCCAGCACTCAGGAGGCAGAGGCAGGCAGACCTCTGTGAGTTCAAGGCTAGCCTGGTCTACAAAGCAAATCCAGGGCAGCCAGGTTGATAAACAGAGAAACCCTGTCTCAATAATAAAAAAAAATATACCCTAGGCTGGGCATGGTGGTGGATACCTTTAATCCCTGCAGAGTCAGGCAGATAGAACTCTGAGTCTGAGGCCAGCCAGGGCTACATAGTGAGACCTTGTCTCAAAAAAAATTTTTTTTAAGAAAAATAAATTAGAAAAAAAGTATTGTACATTACTGTCTCTCTCTCTTTTTTTTACTATTACTTAATTGGGTTTATTTATTTTGTGTGTGTGTGTGTGTGTGTGTGTGTGTGTGTGTTTATGTGTGTACTGTGCATGTGTGGGAGCTGGGTACCCACAGTTCATGCTTGGAGATCAGAGGACAGTTTCTGGGAGTTAGTTTCCTCCTTCAGACAGTAGACCTGTTGGTCCTGTGGACCCTGAGACTTAAACTCAAGCTTAGCAACAAGCATCTTTAGCTGCCCTGCCTTCTCACCAGCCCCTCCAATATTCTCTCTCTCTTTCTTTCATTTTTCTGAGACAGGGTTTCTCTGTGTAGCCCTGGCTGTCCTGGACTTCACTTTGTAGAACAGGCTGGCCTCGAACTCAGAGATCTATCTACCTGCCTCTGCCTCCCGAATGCTGGGATTAAAGGAGTGGGCCATCCAATGCTATTTCTTTTTTTTTTTTTTTTTTGGTTTTTCGAGACAGGGTTTCTCTGTTTAACAGCTCTGGTTGTCCTGGACTCGCTTTGTAGACCAGGCTGGCCTCGAACTTGCAAAGATCTGCCTGCCTCTGCCTCCCGAGTGCTGGGATTAAAGGCGTGCGCCACCACCGCCCGGCTCCAATGCTATTTCTTAGAGAACTCTCTTGTGTAACTTCATGGGAAGTCAACTGAGTGACTTCATGGGCAGTAAGAAATTATTTCATGAACAGTAATTTCAATAATCATATGAAATGGTATCTCTCTCTCTCTCTTTAGAGGCAGAGACTCACTCTGTAGCCCAGGCTGGCCTCAAACTCAGGGATCCTCCTACCTCAGCCTTCTCAGTCTTGGATTATAGACATGCGTCACTACACGTGGCTAATCATGGTGATATTAAAGATAAACGAGAGAGGAAAACACAGGCTCAGTTAATGCATCTATGCCAAGAACTGGCAAACAGAGGCAAGTCCACCAAGGACCCTTGGGCCCCAGGCCTGCAGCCACCAGTCCAGATCCCATTGAGAAGGTGTCGCTTCTCCTCGCTGGCCACTCCATGCTGGCCCACTCTCCATGTCCTGTTTACCTCCTCCCTGCAGGCCAGTTCCTCTTGGCAGTAGGTTCCCAAGGCTCCCTAACGTACTAAACAACCAAGTAGTCAGTCATGTAGCTATAGCCTGCCCAATGTATATTAAGTCTTTTAATGTAACCAGTTTCTCCCCATCTTACAGATGAGGGCCAGATATAGTGGTCCATGCCTGTAATCCCAGCACTTGGGAGGCTGAGGCAGGAAGATCACAGTGAGAGTCTGGGGTTTTGTTGTTGTTGAAGTTTTTACCCACGAGAAGGGAGAACACAACCCTAGTACCTGGGAATCGAACCCAGCTGCCCCGCTCTCTGGGGTTGTGCAGTGTGGATGTCTGTGTTCTGCTCTCAGCCCTACTGCACAGCCAGCTACCCCCTTGAGTGAGGGTGGGCAGAGAGTGGGCCACAGGTTGTTGCTCAGAAACAGGGTGGGGGATCAAGAGCACATGAGGGCTTGGTCCTGCTGTCTTCCTAAGGAAAGAGTGCCATACTGAGAGTGCCGTACAATGCTCCTGACCTTTCAGGACGTGCGTGTGCGCATGCATGCAAACACTCATGAATTCCTGTGTGTGTTTCTAATTCTACTTATGTATTTTGTTCCTTTCAATTTGTTTTATGGGCCTGGCGGCTAGCTGCCAACAAAACCAGGCTGGTGGCCTCGTCTTGTAATTTCTGTAAGTGCCTCCTTGATAAAGTGATGAGATTAATTCATCATTGTTCCTGTAGTCTCAAGGGGAGTCTAGGAGAGCTCAGCACAGGGAGGGGGTATCAGTAGTGCCTCTGTGTGTGTGTGTGTGTGTGTGTGTGTGTGTGTGTGTGTGACCAAGTTAGTATACAGACCCTCCGAGGACAGGGACATTACCCAACAGCTACCACAAACTCGGGTCCCAATGTGAGAGTTTTGTCCAATCAAGACACAGGCAGACTCCACTTCTGGCAAGTTGAGTCACCTAACTTGTCTGAGCCTCAGTTTCCCCATCTATAAAATGGGTGTGGTTTCCATCTCAAAGCTGGATGAACTCAGTACACCAGGACTGAGTGATGCACAGACCCTGGAGTGCAAGGTTGGCAAACTAATTCTTACATCCAGGCAGATCTGCTGGAGCAGGTGCAGAGGACGCTAGCATTCAGCTTGTTAGTGCCACACTGAATGAAGGCTGGCCACCCAAGGACACTCAAGAGACCGATGATAATCTGGATGGCTGGACCTCAGCTCCTGTTTATGCACATCCGGAGCTGAGCTGGAATTTGGGTGTGACCCTGAGGCACAGGGGTAGTCTCTTTGATCCTAGGCCACCCTGAGAAGGGAATCCCAGGGGAAACCCCACCAGCTGTCCTTGTGGCTGCAAGCAAGCCAGCAGCCCCATCTAGGCTCAGGCACCCGAGTTGTTAAACTCAAACAGTTCTGAGGATCCAGCTGCCCTCAGAGGCTGAGGTGAGCAGCTGCAGGGAAGGACTGTGCTCTTGGTTATCTAACTCCTGTAGGACAGTAGGACAGACACATTCCCTTTCACTCTGTGTGGTCCAGTGTCCTCAACCCTCTACCCTTCCCACCTAATCCACAGCAGATAATCTCACTCCTGTGTGGGCTTCCCATCGTATAACGGGCAATGTCCGATACTGGGACAAACAGTCTGCCCTGGGCCTGCACACGGCTGCAGCTTCCACCTGGAAGGACCTCTGGCTTTCTCAGCTTTCTCGAACTGAACCCATCCTCACAATGGACTCCTCTACCTTCTTTGTCCTGTCCAAGAGAGTGCTTCTCTAGCCTGCCACTTAGGTCAAATGCTGAGGAAGTGTCTGGATTCTTGCACGATTTGCTCCCAAGGCCCTTTCCATTCTCCCTCTTCCCCTGAGGCCACATTCCAGTAGACAAGTACTCTGTAATACAGTGGCCTCTGCTACCTACTTCCCTTTCCGGTCAACCTTCCTGGGCACACTCTAAGATAGACTCTATAGTCTATCATGACACACTGAAATTCACACCTACATGCCTTCCCCGAAGCTAGTTAAAAGGTGATGCCGTAGAGTTTGAGGAATGGAGTAAGTAAGGGGACTGGGAATGTCCCTCAGTTGGTAGAGTACTTGTGTAGCATAGGAATCCCAATAGAAGGTCATCCTTGGCTGTATTCTGAGTGTGAGGCTGGCCTGGGATACATGAGACCCTTTCTCAAAAGAGAGAGGGGAGAGAGGGAGGAAGAGAAGAAGAAAAAGAAGAGGGAAAAAGAAAGTCAGGAACTTCAAATGGATGCTGTTGTGTCCGTGAGAAGACCCATCGGGTAAAAAGTGTTTGCCTCTCAAGCCTGAAGGCTTGGGTTTCATCCCTGGAACCCACGGATGGAGAAAGCCAACTCCTGAAAGCTGTACTCTGACCTCCACAAACAATAAAGAACAAAGGCAGTAGCTTCAAAAAGGAAGGACCTAGAAGGAAGACACTCTTGTCCAGAAGAACCTCAGAAGGCCTCGGGCACAAAAGATTCAAGATAATGCAAATGATGCAAGTGATAAGTGGAGGCATGGGCTAAAAACAGATTTCCTGGAAGTGGATGCTGAGGGAGTGTTTGGCTGGTTCAAACCAGCTCTGCAGCTTCCTGGCCACCAGGAATCCCTCCAAGGTCTACAAGAGGAAGTTGACAGTCTCTGGAGAGTTGAGCAAATGATGTCCTGGACCAAGGATCAAAGGTGGCAGGGAAGCAGAGACCCGATGACTGACAGTGGGACCGGACCACTCAGCCCCGCTCCAAAAGCTGATGCCAAGGACACCCCACACACTAAGGAAGGAATACAGAGGACTCTGAAGGAACAACATCAATGTACAGACTAAAATAAACAAATGAACACCCTTCCATATCTGCCTGCACTCCAGGCCCACCACACTCAGAAGTCCTACGCCAAAGAGTGCAACCGAGAAACCATATCTGTATCTATTTCCAGTTGTTCAAGAATTTACAAAGGTGAAACTGGGTGAGGAGGGTGCCCAATCTCACCCCATCTTTGCCTACTACAGCTTCATGTGATCTGTAATTTAGCTCAAAACAAAAAGATCCAAACAGAAAAAAAAAAAGAATACAATTCACAAGGCAGATTTTTATCAAAAGTTAGTTAGGTAAGTCAGCTGACCTCCCAGGAGGTCAGGAAGGAGTTCACGCCAGCACAGGCTACGTGGTTGGTGGCCCCTGATCAACTTGAGCTGCTTGAGACCTAATCTCCAAAATGAAGAAAAAGACAGATGAGCCCTATGTACACAACAAGTACCTAGAACGTGTTTCCTGTCCTTAGTTTTCCACCTAGCAGCAAGTGTCCAGGTTAGAGGGGATGGGGGCAGGAGATGGTGACTGTCCATCAGAATCTCACATAAGCCAAGGTGTGACTGTAATAGAGTCCAAGGGTGAAATAAATCCTTTCCACACACAAGGCATAAATAAGGCAGTGCTACCTCTCCAACACACTCAACTCGCACAGCATGCACTCTGCCCAAATGGAACAACCCTTATAAACTGAAAGAACCCAGAAAACAGATCATTTAACCCAGAAACAAAGAGGAGGGAAAAGCAAGAAGGAAAACGGAAAAATAGGCTTTAACCAAAAAAAAAAAAAAAATTATATACCGGGAGGAATGAAGAGGGATGGGTACAGGATATGGAGAGTAAAAAATAATACCAGGTGTAATGGCATAGGCCTGTTATTTCAGGGCTGAGGAAGGGAGCAGGAGTTCAAGGCCAGCCTGACAAGAGATCCTACCTCAAAATAAATAAATGTAAATAAAAAGGCAAGATTTCTAAGGCAGAAAGTACAGGTGTGAAGTCATGACATTAGTATCTAAGAATAGGCTAGGGGTGTTTTTTAGTGGTTAACTTTTGGACAGGGGTGCAAGGAAAATGGAGCCAGGATCTCTTAACTGTCCTAGAAATTTGTACTTCTGAGGCCAGCAAGATAACTCAGTAGGTAAAGGTGTTTGTATCCAAGCCTGAGCACTAGGATCCCAGGGTCCACAAGGTAGAGATAACCAACTCCTACAAGTTCTGACCTCAACATGTGAGCTGTGGTACAAGGGTTCACATGTGATAGACAAAATTTTAAAAAGAAAACCTATGTTTCTATTATAGTCTTTGAAATTAGGTGTATATATTATTTTGATTAAAAAATTAATTGAAATTACATCTTATTAAAATTTAAGAAATTGGGCTGGAGAGATGGTTCAGAGGCTAAGAGCACTGGCTGGCTATTCTTCCAAAGGTCCTGAGTTCGAGTCCCAGCAACCACATGGTGGCTCTTGACCATCTACAATGAGATGGGGTGCCCTCTTCTGGAGTTCAGGCACACATGCAGGCAGAATACTATATACATAATAAATACATAAATAAACTTTAAAAAGATTTTTTAAGAAATTATGTGGGCTGGGGGTGTAGCTCAGGGGGAGAGGCCTTGCTCAGCAGGCCTAAAGCCCTAGGTTTGACCCTCAACAAACTCTTAATATAAATAAAAGACCCCGGGGGCTGGAGAGATGGCTCAGTGGTTAAGAGGGCTGCTGCTGGCTGCTCTTCCAAAGGTCCTGAGTTTAATTCCCAGCAACCACATGGTGGCTCACAACCATCTATAATGGAATCTGATGCCCTCTTCTGGCAAGCAGGCTGTACATACAGAGCAGAAAGAACACTGTATACATTATAAATAAATAAATCTTTAAAAAAAAATAAATAAAAGACCCCACCCTAAATGCAAAGACAGAAATCTAAACTCCTTTTATGTCTGGGGACCTCTGAGCAATGAATGTAGCCTACTTTCCCCAACAGAGGCTCCAGTAAACCTGAATTATCAATCCCATCTATGAGCTAGAGAAACCCAGAACCCTAAGCCCTCTCCACTCTAAACTCCTCCTGTGAAGCCCGTAAGAAAGTTCCAACACCCCAAACTCCTCCATTTGTCCTCCAGGCAATCTTCCTGCCTTCCATCATTCCCACTGACAGCAACTGATGTAATTCTGCTGTGTTGATCTCCCTGTTTGAACTGTGTCCTTACTGCAAATAGACATTATTATTGTTTTTCAAGACAGGGTTTCTCTGTATAGCCCTGGCTGTCCTGGAACCTGCTCTGTAGACCAGGCTGGCCTCACTCATAGATCTGCCTGCCTCTGTCTCCTGAGTGCTGGGATTAAAGGTGTGTGCCACCACCCTCCATCCCCCCCCCCCCGCCTTAAAATGCTCTTTTTTTTTGTTTTGTTTTTTCGAGACAGGGTTTCTCTGTGTAACTCTGGCTGTCCTGGACTCGCTTTGTAGACCAGGCTGGCCTCGAACTCACAGAGATCCGCCTGCCTCTGCCTCCCAAGTGCTGGGATTAAAGGCGAGCGCCACCACCGCCCGGTTTTTAAAATGCTCTTTTAATGTGCCATCAAGAAAGAGAAAAGAGCCAGGCGTGGTGGCGCACACCTTTAATCCCAGCACTCGGGAGGCAGAGGCAGGCAGATCACTGTGACTTCAAGGCCATCCTGGTCTACAAAGCAAGCCCAGGACAGCCAAGGCTGTTAAACAGAGAAACCCTGTCTCAAAAACCCAAAAATGAAAGAACTCCACCAGTTAAACTGCTGCTTCAGACAGTGTGGTGGCACTCTCCTTTAATCCTAGCACTTTGGAGGCAGAGGCAGGCAAATCTAGGTGAGTTGTAGGCCAGCCAGGTCTACATAGCAAAGTCCAGGACAGCCAGACTATGTACAGACCCTGAAATAAATTAACAAACAAATAAATGCTGTCTTAGCATGCCCAGCATTTTCACATTTTTTTTTGTTTAACATGCACTTTTAGATTTATAGACTTGATCAAATAAATAGCATTCTGATGTGTGTCTATATATATTTATATATATATATGAAAAATATTGGATAAAGAGATTCTGAGGGTTTTGTTTGTTTGTTTAATTCACCATTTCACAGGACTTTCTTTCCTAACAAGGGAGTTGACATTCTGTTCCTTTACATGAGCACCCACCGCCATCTCGGCCTTCCTCCTGGGCAACTGACCCTGATTCTAGAGCTTTTGCTGTACACACATGATGTTACACACACACACACACACACACACACACACACACACACACACACACACCCACCCCGGGAACAGGCATATGTGCCACAACTGTACCCAGGGCAAACATGCTTCAGAACTGAGAGGGATGGTGTTTCCCATCTCCTTTTAAGGCTCTTCCTTCTTCCCTTCATCCCTCCACCTCGCAACCTGCCAACAACTCTCACCTCAAAGGCTTTCCCCAGCCCGGCTATCACCAAACTAGAGGCATCAAGGGGGTGGGGGAGGGGGGTCTGGCTGGGCGTGGTGCACCGGAAAGCGAGCCCAGGCAGCTGTCAGTCACGTGCTGTTCAGTACAAGGGTAGAGCCCTAAATTTGCATTTCTAAGGAAACCCAGTAGGCCAGAGCACACCCTAGGAGAGCCACAGCCCTGGGATCTAGCTTCTCTGAACTGATCAGAGTCAGCGTATCCAAAATTTCACTTAGTTCAGTTTTTTTCCTCTCTTCCCCACCCTGCTTCCACCATTCTGTGCCATTCATGTTTCTTCTTCCAGATGCCTTCGCACCTGTCTCCAGCAGACTCTCACTAGGCACTGTACTTTTATCCCTCTGCCAGTCCCCTCCCTTCTAGACTACATCTAGATGGTGATGGTACTAGATGGTACTGGATGGTACTGGATGGTACTGGATGGTACCCACCCATTACCTAACTCCACCCAACCTCTTTTCCCAATACCCTTGGCTTCCAGATCCTCCCTTCCCATCACAGCCAGAATTCTTTTGCTAAGAGGAGATCCCTGTTCCCTGTCCAGAAACCTTCAAGGGCTTCCTTGTGTCAAGCATTAATAATGGAACAATTAACCATGTATTTCGTGGGGATCATAACTTCCCAGGCAGTAAGTCCATGCTCTGTTTCTGTAATAACACTTGAGGGGAAGGAACTATTTGTTAGCAGCTTTATTAGTTTTACAAATAAAGAAATGAAGGCTCAAAAAGTCACTAGTTCAAAAATACAGCCAAAAAACTGTCCCGGTGTTGACTGTGAACCGGCTTAAACAGCCCTCCTTAGACTCCATCACCAAGCCAGAGCCACATTCTGACCACACCCATGGTCTTCAACAGAGGGGGGTTCTTCCCATTCTCCCATGGCCCCACTTTAACAGACAGACAGGGAAATAGAGGCCAGGGGCCTTGAGTCCCTGTCCAAGGTCAGCCAGCTGGCCTGTCACTGGCCTGCAAATGGCTTCAGATCTTGACTTTCTTATTCCTGGGCTTTCTCCCCATACCAGTCCTGGGTCCCCCAGGATTCACCAACCTGCTTCACTGAGACAAAAGGCCTGGAAGTGGTCCCAGACAGAACAACCCATCAGTCATGCCTCTGCCTTTGCTCCTTGGGGACTTTCCCCACTGAGCCTGCAGTCTGGCCTCTGGTGGCTTGGAGCCCCATGCCAGGGCTCCTCACTTGCTCCTTAAGTCACAGATCCAGGGAGGTGCTGACAGAGTGTCTCAACTCCTGCTCCACTGATCACCATTTCTAGGCAGTCAGGGCGGGCACAGACTGGCTTCGTTCCTTCCTCACACTGCCCTTCTTTTCTGTGTTGGGGACTGAACCCAGGCCTCACACACATGCTGTGTTCTACCACTAGGCTACACTTCCAGTTCCCACTCTTAAAAAAAATAAATATATGTCCCAGTGTGGTGGGGGCACACCTTTAATCCCAGCACTTGGGAGGCAGAGACAGGCGGATCTCTGTGAGTTCAAGGCCAGTCTGGTCTACAGAGCAAGTTCCAGGGCAGCCTGGGCTACACCTCCCTGCCTCAAAAATAAAGTGCAGGGAGGGGCGCGATCTCACAGCTGCCTCTAATTCCAGCTCCCAGGGATGCAAGGACCCCTTCTGGTCTCCATAAGCACTAGGCATGTATGTGCCTTCCCCAAGTACACAAGTATAATTTTTAAATAGAGGGTGGGCGCTCTATAGGATACCTAAGCTCCAAGCTCACCTCAGACTCCTGGGCTCAAGTAATCCTCCTGCTGCATTCTCTGGAGCAGCTGAGACCATGCATGGAACCACACTTGGCATCATTGCTTTCAATGGCTCACAAAGCCGTAGTCTGGTCCTGAAACACTTGATATCCCCTCTGCCTGGAATGCTGGTCCCCAGAGTTATTATTGCCTGGGCCTCAACTTACCCCAAAAGCCACTTCTTCACATAGCCTTTCCTGACCCTTCTCCGCCCTGTCTCCATTAGAGCTCCTGTCTGGCACTCTAAGGTCAAAGCATTGTTCTACTATCTCAGTTTGCTGCTGGACTTCACTGTCATGACCAGGACGCTGGAGTAGGGACCCTTGGTAGGTCCTCAGTTCCCAGGGCAATGGTTGGAGCTCAACACAAACTCACTGAAGAACTTAATCGCCGGGCAGTGGTGGCGCACGCCTTTAATCCCAGCACTTGGGAGGCAGAGGCAGGCGGATCTTTGCGAGTTCGAGGCCAGCCTGGTCTACAAAGTGAGTCCAGGACAGCCAGGGCTACACAGAGAAACCCTGTCTCGAAAAACCAAAAAAAAAAAAAAAAAAAAAAAAGAAAAGAACTTAATGACCCGGTCACAAGCTCAAATGTAAAGCAAGGGCTTTGGTCTTTTAGAAAAAGGGGGAGTTGCTTAATATTAAAGTTTTCTAAGGTCTCATATTAGAGATGATGGAATTTATGTCAGTTCTCTCTCTCTCTCTCATTTTGAGACAGAGTCACACCGTCCTCCAACTCACTAGAGACCAGGCTGGCCTCGAACTCAGAGATCCTCCTGCCTCTACCTCCCAAGTGCTGGAATTAAAGCCACGCACCACCACATCTGGCCTTTGAGTAATTTAAGATTTAATCTAGACAGGCAGATCTCTGAGTTTGAGGCAAGCCTGGGCTACAGAGTGAGTTCCGGGAGAACCAAGACTACACAAAGAGATGCTGTCTTGAAAAGGAAATGTAACCAGGAATTAATGGCATTATCTGAAGACTGCAATCAATGCTAGTCACTTGCACGAATCGGCAACAAGGGAGCAAAGAAATTTAATACAAATTGTTAACCCCAGGAATGTGAATTTACAGTTAATAGTTGGGAGTCAAAATCAGCATATTGTCTACTGAAGACTAACACCTGGAAACTAACACATAAAAGAATTATCCTAACATTATAGATACGTCACAGATTTTTTTTTTTTAATGGTTAAAGAGGGGCTGGAGAGATGGCTCAGCAGTTAAGAGCACTGGTTGTTCTTCTGAAGGACCCGGGTTCAAATCCCAGCACCCACATGGCAGTTCACAGCTGGCTGCAATTGCCAGCGTGGTGGCGCACGCCTTTAATCCCAGCACTTGGGAGGCAGAGGCAGGTGGATCTCTGTGAGTTCAAGGCTAGTTTGGTCTACAAAGTGAGTCCAGGACAGCCAGGGCTACACAGAGAAACCCTGTCTCAAAAAAAAAAAAAATGGTTAAAGAGACCGGCCCACACAACTAAACCAGTCTGGAAGGGTGGATAGGGACCTGAAACTGTAATGACTCAAAACATTGTCTAGAAGGCTGGCAAAGGCCCAAAATTCTGAGGGAAAACTCAATAAGTGTGCCTCACAAAAATGTGCACAGAAAAGCTTTTCCAAAATGAATGTCCTACAGGCATGTGCCCGTAATCCCAGTTACTTGGAAAGTGAAGGCAAGCCAGGGAAGCATGAGACCCTATCTCAAAACAAAACAAAAAATAAGTTGGGTGTGCAGACTCAGGACGGGAGGCCAAGGGTTGAGGGGGATTTTGTGGACAGAGACTTGTTAAATATTTAAAAGCTGACAGAAGGACCCACCCTCAGTGGAAAGGTGAGTGGACACTGCTAGAGTGGTCAAGGTCCACGGACAAGGTCCTGGAGTTGCTCCTCATGTCTATGGCCTTGATTAGTGTGGGGTCAGTATCACAGCTTGGAATCTGACACTGGGCCCTAAGACCCCCTTAGTCAGACGTTGCTAGTCACAGAAAGGGGCTATCTATCTGTGAGGGGGCAGACTCCCGTTGCCCAAGTTCGAGAGCCTGATGTATAAGCCCCCGAGGGACCAATGCAGAAAGAAAGCCTACAACCTAAGAAATTGATCTGTCTACCTAACTAGCAGGTTCACAGCTTGACCGAGAGAGGAGAAGGAGCTCATGATCCGGAAGGTATTAATCGTTATCAGCTGAATGCTGAATCACATCCCATTCAGGCTACCCCAGCCTCGCCTTCCCTTTTCCTGGGCAGGTAGGCACCTTTGCCTGTCTCTCTGCTCCTAGGGCAGGCTAATCCTCCAGGACAATCACAAGTGCTCCTTTAGATATGCTAGTAAATCCAATCAGCCCTCCAGTCTTCCCTTCGCCTGGAGCCACCATGTCTGTCAGTAAGGTGCCTTTGTCTATCTATCTCTGAGCTCATCTCTCCTGGGCTATACTCCTGAGAGCCCCCAGCTCCGCAGACAACCTCCGCTGACTGAAGTCTGTCAGAGGCAGTACAGACATTCCACTTGCACCATTAGCGTTGGTTTTAAACTGCAGGGGCTGGAGAACTGACTGCCCCTTGCTCTCCAAGTCGTGGATAGTAAAAGTATAGGACTTTGTGGACCAACAGCTAGCTACCTAGGCTCATGGACGTGTTAGGGGCGGCCATAGACAAAATGGAAATGCTGGGTGTGCCTGGGTCCCAGAACACCTTGATCTACCAAAGCTGAAGGCAGGCTGATTCGCCCACCTCCCCCACCCCTCTCTTCTACCCACCTTGCAGCCAAGCCCAGAGGAGAGCATGGACGACCAGGCATTTTCTCCCAGTGTCTGTCATGACATCCTGGTTTCTGCAAACTTTCTCCCATAAAGGATCGAGCAGACAGACATTTCTGACAGGAAGGGATGGCACAGTTGGACCATCCATGGTGCGGTGCTCTGAGCCGCCAGAAGTTTACAGATGCTTGGGCATCAATCCACAGACCAAGCCTTTCCTGTGTACCCCAGGCTGACCTGATCAGGCTGGCCTCTTCACGGCCTCACCGTACTTTAACCAAAGGCTTGCTTCACTAACCCAAGCTTGGAAAACCCAGACTTTTAAAAGATGGCCTGCGGCTGATGTGTAGCTCAACAGAACTCTAGCCTTGCTTTCAGGAAACCTTAGGTTCCAGTCTGACGCAGTAGTTTAATCTCAGCTTTAATTCCAGCACACAGGAGGCAGAGGTCAGTGGACCTGTAAATTCCAGGCCGGTCTGGACTACATAGCAAATTCCGGGCAAGGAGGTCTCAAAAATTAAGCAAAAAACTTAGCCCACACAGCACCTCAGCACTGAAAACACCCTTCCTGACCAATCACACAGAGGAAAATGGTCTGAATCTCCCTGGTTAGGAGAAAGCTGCCGTGATCTGGAGCCTATCTGCAGATTCCTGGACACTCAGCATTGAATTCCAGCTTTTTTGGAGACAGGATCCAAAGCTTCACGTTTCCAGACTCAAGTTCCTGCTCTGTGTAAGGTACAGGAACTTAACAAATGCTTCCTTCATTCTTTCACTGTTTGACTGCATTTAGAAACAATTAGAAACCATGGCGGAGAATTACAAAACCACTGCGGACTACAGAGAATTCCTGTAATCCCGCCACTTGAGGGGCAGAGACGGGAGAACAACTAGCCTGCTAGGGCTACATGATGATCACAATCTTTGTTAGAAGGAAACCAAAGAGTTAATAAGGATCACATCCGGCCAACTTTGGGCCCCAAGCTAGCTTTCCCTGCTATGCAGAGGACCTCTCCCAGGTAATGAGCTCAGACCTCTCCTGGAGATAAAGGCCATGGTACTTAGGCAACTTCTAGGAAGAGATCTGTATCCTTTTTCACAGTAGCGCATAATTAATACTGTTTACAGATCTTCCCTAAGAACACTCCTAGCCACCTGGTGAGGGAGTGACAAGAGGCTCTGGGTCTATACACACCAGCCAGCCTCGGCTTCTAGAAAATCTGATCTAGAATATTCCTGCCCCGTTTAAAGACACCATGGAAAAAATATACAATCGTCTTCTAAAATTGCATTTTCAAAATAATGATGATGATGATGATTTTAAGGAGTCTAAAACAACAAGCCTGCAAGGCCACTTCCATTTAGGAAGAAAAACCCTGTGGTTTCAGTAACATATATTGATTTAAACGTATGTGACAAACATATGTTTGAACTGTAAATTCTCTCACTGGCTGAAGCAAGAGACAGAACTGCCCAGCGCATAATGTATTTCTCATATACAGACCAGAGGTTTCTTCCACCAAAGGGCTCAAAAAAAAAAGGGTATATATATCAGCAGGTGCCCAGTATGCCGGGTCCTGGGTTCCACCCTCAGCACCAAAAAGGGGAATAAAGAGCAGGACAGGCCTGGGGCATTCACTGTTTGTCTCAGAGCCTGCTACACAAGATGTTCAATACACATCTGCAGGCTGGCTTGGCAAGAGACTCTAAGGGAGGTAAGGGGAGCAAGGGGGCAGGGCTTACAAAAACCTGCTCTAACACTTTCACAGTTTTAATTTTAACAAGTTCTTTTTAAGAGTTTGATTAAAGTATTATTCATGCCATGTGGTGGTGTCACAGGCCTTTAATCCCAGTGTTCAGGAAGCAAAGAGGCAGGCAGAGAGGGATCTCTGAGCTTGAGGCCAGCCTGGTCTACTGAGTTCCAGGACAGTCAGGGCTACACGGCATGTTTACTGTATCCCTCTAATCAAGTACTCAGAAAGCGGAGACAAGTGGATCTTGAGTTTTGGAGAAGCTAGGGCTACACAGTAAGACCCAGTCACAAAATACCAAATAAATATTATTCATGTCCACAATAGGCTTAATTGCACGAGTGCCATAGTGCCCATGTGGAGGTCAGGAGTTATCTATCACGTGGGTCACGGGGGATTGAAATGTCGGAACGTGACGGGCGTGGTGGCGCATGCCTCTAATCCCAGCATTCGGGAGGCAATAGCAGGTGGATCTCTGTGGGTTTGAGGCCCGCCTGGTCTACAGAGTGAGTTCCAGGACAGCCAGAAAAACCCTGTCTCAAAAAAAAATAATAATAAAAGAATATTCTGTATATAGTAAATGATATTGTTAAAAGTGAAAGTAACAGCCAGGCGGTGGTGGCGCACGCCTTTAATCCCAGCACTTGGGAGGCAGAGGCAGGCGGATCTTTGTGAGTTCGAGGCCAGCCTGGTCTACAAAGCAAGTCCAGGACAGCCAGAGATATTCAGAGAAACCCTGTCTCGAAAAAACAAAAAAACAAAAAAAAAAGTGAAAATAACAATGAACATGAAGCCCGGGGTCAGCAAGATGGTTCAGTGGCTAAGGACACTTATTGCCAAGGCTGACTGAGTGACTGACTACCTGAGTTCCATCCTAGGGACTCACATGCTGAGAGAATCTACGCCGCCAAGATGTCCTCTGACTTCTACATGTGTGCCTTGGGAAGCACACATCTACACAACCAGGTTCCTAGGTTCAATTTCCAACAGTGTATAGGGAAAAAAAGAAAAGGAAGGAAGAAGAGAGAGAAGAAAATTAGGTGTGGTAGGGATACAGCATGCCGATAGTGTCAGCACTTGGAAATTTGGGAGGTAGAGGTGAGGGGATCGGGAGTTCAAAGACCAGCCTTGGTTGCACAGTGAGCCTACAGAGGGCTACATAAAACCCTAAAAAAGAAAATTCACTGTATAAGACACATAAGGAAACTGAGGCAACATACCCAAGTGTGTTGGAGATGGTTCAAGTACCTGACCCAGGAGCCTGGTGGGTTAGCTCCAGCCTCTGAATGGATTAAGTAGAATTGTAAACATGTCCAACCTTTCATGCCCTCAATAGGTCTAAACAGATCATTATCTGATGAGATTAACAAATAAAATTTGTTGAATAAACAGAATCACCCTAGGGAAGCTTGGCCAACGTCTTCCAAAGTGGTTAAGGGAGAACAGTGAAACAGAACACTGTTGAGGCCAAAAGGCAGGACACTGGATGAGGAACCAGACGAGGAGGACCTGGCAGCATCCTTGGGTTTGGCAGTGTGTTCAGGAACTGTCATTTTTCAGTTACATGCATAGATGGTGGTCAATAAATATCTTGACTGACAGATGCAAGGTAAGTGTTCTTGAACTCACAGAGATCCGCCTGCCTCTGCCTCCCCAGCGCTCGGATTAAAGGCGTGCACCACCACACCTGGCCAACAAGTTAAAACTGATGCAGTAAGAATCACTCCCAGTTCCTCTGGCCGGTAAATAATACTGCCCAGGGAGGGCAGATCCACCATTACCCTCCACTTCCCTGCACAGAGGGAAGTGCCAAGACTCCCGGACAGTGTCATCAAGATGGAAGAGGTGACTACCCCAGGGCCACCAGCATGTGACCGAAGTGATATGCAAATACATGAAAAACAGCCTAAGGCCATCAGGGTCCACGTGAGGACAGGCTACCTTTCTACTAGTATGAATAAGACAAAAGCAAAAAGAGAGACTAGGTCTGGAATGGGGGGGCAAATGATAACACCTACCCTCGCCCCACAAAAAATAACAGTATGCATGGTGAGAGCTGTTCAGGATTTTCAGGATTAGGTATCTGTGTGGATTTTTCTATGGTGTTTCGGGGGGTGCAGCAGGAAGGAGCATGGTACATCACGAGTCTTAACAGTTAAAATCATTGTCTAGCTGGGCGGTGGTGGTGCACTTGGGAGGCAGAGGCAGGCGGATCTTTGTGAGTTTGAGGCCAGCCTGATCTACAAAGTGAGTCCAGAACAGCCAGGGTTACACAGAGAAACCCTGTCTCGGAAAGAAAAAAAAAATCATTGTCTAAAATCTCACTGGAAAACACTGGCACACAGAATTGGAGAACTCTAGCAGGCCCCTGCCCCCCAGAAACCTAAATTTGAATTTAATAACCCAAGATAGACCTGCAGGCCAAGGTCCCCACCCACAGCCTGAATCCGGGTCTTGCGCTGCCCAACACGCACCTTGGATGGTTCTCTTGAAGAACGCCTTGCAGGCCTCGCAGGAGGCCACGCCATAGTGGTAGCCAGAGGCAATGTCCCCACACACGAGGCACAGGCGCTTGGGGATGGCGTTAAGCATGTACTCGCACTTGATGGCCGAGTCCTCCATGATACCACTAGCACAGTCCTCGTAGCTCTTGCGGCATGGGGTGCCACCCAGCCCCGCACCTGTGAACATAGGCGGCGAGTCCAGACCGTTGGCGTGGGTGCCCAGGGCTATGCCAAAGCCACCGCTGGCGTCTGACGAGCCGCTGGGGCTGTGGTGGCTGAGGGCATCAATGCCCGAGGATGGGCTAGATGGCTCTGTCTTGATGAAGGAGCTGCAGCTGGAGCCCAGGTGACGGTCTTCAGAGGACATTCGATTCAGCAGCCTGCAGACACAAAACGCAGGAGTCAGTACTAAGCAAGGCGAGATGGTGGGCGGTGCACCGGTCTAGTGGGCGGGTCACCATGGGCGTGCCTGCAGCTAAGGCGCAGGTAAGATGCAATGGTGGCCAGGTCAGTAGGGCTGCCCAGAACAAGTTTCTGCGACTCCAGAGTGCTAAGAAACCTTTGGTTAGTAAACTTCAAATCTGACACCTTGTGCTTTGCAAATTGCCAGCCTAAGAGTGACAGGATGCTAACTGTGCCTCCTAAATATTTAAGCCTCTTAGCCCCTTTCACAGGATCTCCAAACCCCAATGAGTGGAGAAGTCCAAGCTTGGGGCTTCCCTCAGTAGTACCTCACCCTCACCAACACTGCCAGGTCTTCTAACTGGAGCAAAGAGAGCCAGCTTGACCCAAAGCACTAACCAGATTGACTGTTGTTGAGTTTTGTTGTTTGTTTTTGCTGTTCTGTTTTTGTTTTTTTCTTTTGGTTTTTGTTTTTGTTTTTAGACAGCATTTCACTGTGTAGCCCTGGCTGTCCTGGACTCTCTTTGTAGACCAGGCTGGCCTTGAACTCACAGAGATCCACCTGCCTCTGCCTCTTTAAGTGCTGGGATTAAAGGCATTTGCCACCGCTCCTGCTGTTGTTTGTTTTTACCTGTGATCCAGGCTTGATAACGAAGGTCCTATCTGAAGTGTGATTTCTTGAGCCTCTCTATTTTCCCATCTTTTTTGTTTGTTTCTTTTGTTTTTCAAGATGGGGTTTTCTCTGTGTAGCTCTGGCCATCCTAGAATTTGCTCTGTAGAGCAGGCTGGCACCTGCCTCTCTGCCTTAGTGCTGGGATTAAAGGCCAGCACCACCACTGCCTGGCTTCTATTTTCCCTTCTTAGCCCTAGGGTTATCCAGATTGTACCCATCCCCCCAGTTCCCAAAAGACTGTCTCCACTAGAATTCTTTTTTTTTTTTTTTTTTTGGTTTTTTGAGACAGGGTTTCTCTGTGTAACCTTGGCTGCCGTGGACTCACTTTGTAGAGCAGGCTGGCCTCGAACTCACAAAGATCCACCTGCCTCTGCCTCCCAAGTGCTGGGATTAAAGGCGTGCACCACCACCGCCCGGCTTCCACTAGAATTCTTGAGGGAATCAGTCAAACTCTATCCTACACAGCTCTCTCTTCTGCCTCCTACCCTCTCTCTTTATGAGATGGAATCTGAGAGTAGCCCTGACTGGCCTAGAATTCATTAGGTAGTTTAGGCTAATCTCAAACTCTATACCCTACTGCCTTAGCCAACGACACACTGGGACTACAGGCCTGCACCACCACGAATCTATCTATCTATGTAGCGCTGGGTGGCCAGAAACACATTATGTAGACCAGACTAGTCTCAAACTCACAAAGATCTGCCTGCCTCTGCCTCCCGAGTGCTGGGATTGACAGTGTGTGCCACTGAACCTGGCATGCTGCCTTGTAACTCTTATGTAGAGTTGTTTTTCTTCTAGAGACTGAACCCTTCACCCCTTCCTGCCCCCGACACATACAAGCTCAAGAAGCATCTACTTATCGTCTGCACTCCCTTCACCTGAAACTTTTTGTTGTTGGAGGTGGTTGTGG
The DNA here is from genome assembly GCA_907164525.1 of Lophiomys imhausi. Taxonomy (NCBI): domain Eukaryota; kingdom Metazoa; phylum Chordata; class Mammalia; order Rodentia; family Muridae; genus Lophiomys; species Lophiomys imhausi. The sequence continues at coordinate 3,280,626 of CAJQZJ010000909.1, forward strand.
TTTTTTTAGCCTGGGACCTCCAGGAACATTTTGGAGCCTCCCCAACATGGCAGATCCTTTGGAATCCCTGATAACTGTGGGATAATAGTGTCCTTCTGGTCACTGGGAGCCCTGTCTCTCCAGTCAAGTTCACATGAAGGGGACTGGACCGAAGGAGTGGTCAGGGGAAACTCCTTTTTCACTAAGTTCAGTTAGGATTTGGGTCTGAAGCAGGAGGGCTGGGTAGATTACCTCAAAAACTGTCAGGCACTTCAGAGATACAGACAAGAAGATCTCTGAGTTCAGGTCCAGCCTGGTCTACACAAAGATTCCAGGACAGGAGTTAGGCATGGTGACACACGCCTTTAATCCCAGTACTTGGGAAGAAGAGGTAGGCAGATCTCTGTGAGTTCAAGGCCAGCCTGGTCTACAAAGTGAATTCTAGGACAGCCAGGGTTACACAGAGAAACTCTGTCTCGAAAAACAAAAACAAACAAACTGGGACTAGAGATGGCTCAGTGCTCAAGAGGACTGGCTGTTCTTCCAAAGGACCCAACTTCAAATCCCAGCAACAACATGGCAGTTTGAAACCCTAATGGCTAGACTTGGTGGTGCCTGCCCTTAATCCCAGCACTCGGGAGGCAGAGGCAGGTAGAACTCTGTAAATTCAAGGCCTGCCTGGTCTACAGAGTGAGTTCCAGGACAGCCAGGACTACAGCGAGAAACCCTGTCTCAAAAAACAAAACAACAACAAAACCCAAGTAAAAAAAGAGTTACAGAGATAGGTAAGACTACAAAGAGAGAGATCCTGTCTCAAACAAATAATCAAACCTGTCTAGAGAAATGATCCCCAAAAGTAGCCCTACTCTCAGACCTGCCTCAGTGGAGAGAGCGTAAATATCAGCTTGTGCACATGGAAAAAAGGGAAAGGGAAAAATCTTGGAAAAACAACACGAACAGAAAGACTCCTGGACAGGAAGGATGATGTCAGAGCTGGAGCGTTCATACCTCCTGTATCACTTGAAGGTAACTTGCTTGTGAACTCTTTTCTGTAAGTGACCATAAAAAGGGTCATCCTGTAGGGAAAGGGGGGGGGGGTTCATAGACCCATATAACAATCCCTGGCCTAGCCTCACACCAAGACCACAAAGTTGTTGATGTGACCTGCTGAAGGGGCTTTTGGTCCCACTGCAGTACAATTTCATTCAGCATACCTCCTGAGGGTATCACTCATCTGCCCATGAACTTGTACAGAGAGAGGCAGCTACAGGTACTGGATGAAGGACCCATTAAAGGCTCTTGCTCTCCAGCCCACAATCCCTGCTATGGAGTTTGTAAAGACTGGGTCCCCCGGTCCCCTCTGTTCTGAATGGAACATTCCTTCAACCCAGGAGATGCTTTCCTACCAGCCCCCACTCTCTATGTGAGCAGAGGGACCCCAGTTAAGGTTCTCCTCCGGACCCTTTCTGTATCTCTGGCCAGAGCTTTGTCATCTTCCTGGGCAGTGCTACCCACTGCTCCTCTAACCACCAGCAAGGTTTCCTGAGGAAAGAGCAGGGCACCATCTGGAGGGGCATCTGACTGAGCACATGTCCTAAAGCACTCTGGGCTCCTCCCCATATTCCCTTTCACACAGGGACAGAGAAGGCAGCTGACTCTTCAGGCTTGAACTTCTGACCCTCTCCAGCTTTCCCTTTTGACAGCTTTAAGCTTTGCTCTTCTCAAAGGCACCTTGGGCCCAATGTGAACTCCCAGATTCCCCTACTTCTACTCAGCCTTCCACAGGCTCTGAGAGAACCAAAGATTTCCCAAGATACACTTGACACAGGCAGTCCCAACAGTGGCTTCTGTGGGGTACGTGCTGTAGCCTCTTGCTTCCCTTTGTCTCTGAAGGCACAAGAAGCGGTTACCTAGAGGGGGGCAGAGGGAGGCTGCAGCTTCTCCTGGGAGGGTATGGGCTATGGTTTCCCACTGCCTTCCCTGTCTTGAAGCTTAGCCTACCCTGAAAGACACTAGAGGTGTCCGGTTGTGCTGCCAAGTCCTGGCTCCCTCTCCAGTCCTGTGTCTTGATTTAGAAGGCCCCAAGACATCCTTCAATGTCTGGGACATTGAAACTGATCCTGGTCTGAATCCCAACAAAGGGGCATTTGGTTTCATAATGTCATTATTCATTTATCTTGCCTCCACTTCTCCACTCCTTTCTCCTTTTCCCTTTCTCCCTACCTCTTTCTTTCTCTGCTTTTCATTTCTTTATTTCTTCTTCCTCTTCCTCCTCCTCTTCTCCTTTTTGTTTTTCAATATAGGTTTCTCTGTGTAACAGAGCCCTGGTTATCCTGGACTTGCTCTGTAGACCAGGATGGCCTTGAATTTACAGAGATCTGCCTGTCTCTGCCTCCCAGGGGCTGGATTAAAAGGCATGTGCCAACACCACCAGGCTATTATTACTCTTGAGTGTGCTTGTGGGTATGTGCACAAGAGCTTAAGTGCCCTTGATGGCCAGAGGGGTTGGATCCCCTGGAGCTGGAGTTATAGGCAATAGTGAACCACCTGATGTGGGTGCTGGGAACTGAACTCAAATCCGAAGGAAGAACGCTAAGTATTCTTAACCTCTTAACCTCTGGGTCACCTCTCTAAGCTGGACTCTAACTCACCATCCTCCTGCTTTAGCCTCCCGAGTGCTGGGATTATAGGATTATAAGGTGTTTACCTATCACCACATCTAACGCAGCTTTCTCTTCTCTGGCTCTTCCGGTGCTACCAACATGTTTGGACCCATGCTTCATGCCAGCTACTGACTGGGTGACAGAAAGACAAAAAACACAACCCAGTCTCGAGGCCAGAACCTCTCGTGAAAGAATTGCAGGCCTTGGGGGGTGGTGGCATACAGGTACTACCTGTATGATACAGGGCATCAGGACACCCCTATTTCTGATCTTCTTTGGCTACAAAGATCCCTATGGAGCCTTGTTTTGCTTCATTTCCCTTTCCACTCTCCGGCCCCTCCTGCCTGTCCTCCACTCTAAGGCTGGCTGAATCAGCTGCCATCCACCAATGTCCAGATGTACTCTGTATCTATGCTGTTTTTGTTTGTTTGTTTGCTTTGGGGTTTTTTTGTTTGACTCTTGGTGTTTTGAGATGAGATCTTACTAGGTAGCCCAGGTTGGCCTGGTTCTCACCATATAGCTCAGGCTAGCCTTGGACTGGCAACAGTCCTATCTCAGCCTTTGGGTGCTGAGATTACAGGTGACCCACCACATTCGGCTCTGGATCTTCTTTGTACTGTTGTGTTTAACCATCATAAACTATCTGCTAATTTCCCTCACTTTACAGAACAGACAGCAGGAGCTCCGAGCTTATTCAGTTAACCAGAGCAGTGGGAGAAGCCAGGGGCCCAGCCAGCTCTGTCTGCAGATCTGGTTCCTGGGTCAGAACCCTCTCCCTGCCTCCCTTCCTCCATCCCAGGCCTGAGGAAGACCCGATCTGTACAGAAACTTTGTCTTTACAGTCTCCCAAAATACAAATGCTGTCTTACTGTCCCCAAAGACCCAAAGCCTTCATTGTCACCTCTTGACCTCTAGAATTCTAGAGTTTGGGGGTTGGGATGGGGGGAGGATGACAACTCAGGCAGGGCTACACAGTGAAACTTTCTCAAACCCAGGAGAACAAAAAGAGAATGGAGAACTCAGCCAGCATGGTGGTGCACGTCTTTAATCCCAGCACTCGGGAGGCAGAGGCAGGTGGATCTCTGTGAGTTTAAGCCAGCCTGCTCTACAAAGTGAGTCCAGGACAGTCAAGGATACACAGAAAAACCCTGTCTCAAAAAAAAAAAAAAAAAAAAAGACACCCAATGTCAACCTCTGGCCTATATATATAGGCACTTCCTCATACACACATTGAACATGCTCAAATACAAGTGCATTTAATTAATTGAGGAGGACATAGAACTGGAAGAGAGTAAAAGAGCCTGTTACAGATGTAAGGGTCAGAGCCATCTGGAAGGGAGGTGGACAGCACATTAGATGTGGCCACAAGGTCAGATAGAGGAAGAAGGGGCCAGTGTCCTCTGTACTTAGTCATTAGGAGGTGGCACGGCCCCAGAGCTGGCTTGGTTAATGGTGGGGATGGAGGCAATATCTCAATGGCTGGAGAGGCAATGAACACAGACAGTTCTTCAGGAAGTTTAGCTGCCTGAGGTGGAGGAGGGGATACCTCACCTACCTCTTGTCAGCACCACCTGCTAACACACTGGGCTCCCAGGCTTGAGGTTGTGGGTGTGGGGAAAGGGTACACTTTCTACTGTTGTTGGTCACCTTAGTATCTTTGAAGAGAGGCAATTCATTTTTGATGAGAGGCAATTCACTGAGAACAGAAGGAATTTAAGGAACTTAAGAATAACCGCCCATACTTTCCGATTTGCGCTGAGGAATTCTGTGCTACCCCCTCCTGAGCCCTCCTCACTACGCTCACCCTCCCCATTTCTCTCTCCAAAGCAGACTGCAAATTACAGACTGAGTAGTGTCCAAATGCAATGTCTCAGACCAAAAAGATTTTGAATTTGAGAATTTTTTTTTTTTTTTAGATTTTGGAATATTTGCATACACGACGTAATAAGATTGTGAAAATGGGAAACAACTCTAAACATGCAATGAACTAATTTTTCCCAAATTCTGTGATTTTACATACTTTTTTCAGTGCTGGGGATCAAACCCAGGGCTGGTCACCAAATCCAGAACTTTTGGAAAACCATCATGAATACAAGTTTTACATTATTAGAGATACTTTAGTAAGACTGGGGATCCAGTTCAGGTGAAAAGCTTGTATGACACCTTAGGTTCAATCCCAGCACCGAAATGACCAAACAAACAAAAATTCAGATTTTTGGTGCAAATACTGGATCTCAGATCTTCAGATTAGAGCACTCTACTTTATGCCAGTGGCTGATGGCGGTTTTGACTGATGGTGGCTTTGTATGGAGAGCAATCTGGGCACTACAGCATATGCTTGCAATCCCAGCTTTTTAGGAAGCTAAACTGAGGGGATCACTCTTTCCAGGGCCCCCCTAGACCACACACTGGAACTCTGTTTCCAAAAACCAGTAAATAAATAATAAAGTATAGGGATGAAAAAGGGAGGGACTGGGTATGGGAACACATTCAAGGCCCTGGGTTCAGTCCCCAAGATTGAGATGCACTAAAAAAGTAGCAACAAAAGCATTCCTGCAGAACAAAGTGAAGATGGGAAGGCAGGGCCTGTTTGATGGATGACTCAGCAGGCAAAAGCCTGTGGAACCCAGGTGAAGATACCAGGACAACTTCAAAAAGCTGTCCTCTGACCTCTATGTGCTCTCCAACCCTTCAAAAAATAGTAAGGGAAGAAGGTAGAGGTTGAGGATACAGTTCAGTAGGCAGAGTGCTTGCCCAGTTTGTACAAGGCCCTGGGTTTCATTAATCATACTGCCTGGTAGCGTACGCCAATAACTCCAGCACTCAGGAGGTGGAGACAAGGGGATCCAAAGTTCAAGGATAGCCTCAGGTACACAGTGAATGGAGTTGGAGGCTAGCCAGGGTTACATGAAACTCTCCCACAAAAAGTTGTCACACCCCTTTAATCCTAGCACTTGGGACACAGAATCAGGTGGATCCCTGTGAGTTAAAGTTGCCGGCCTGGTCTACAGGTCAGTTCCAGGCCAGGAAAGGTTACATGGTATAACCTTTTCTCAAATAAATAAATAAAACAAAGAAAAAGAAAATTAGAATTGAAAAGATTTTAAAGGTGACTGTGGATAGGTTACCAAGTGGAGTCCAGGAAGGGTAAAGTCTCAGGATGAGTGTAGGAGGCAACCAACACATGCTTTGGGAGGGGACTCAGGTCAACCCATCATCTGGGGCTGGCTGGATCAATGACTATTGACGTCTTGTGGAAAGGGAACAGACATCCCATCTCAGGGCCTTTGTAAGAGCAATCGTTGGTGGTCGAAGCCCCTTGAGGCATCATTTCTTTTTGATCCATCTGGTCACTGGAGCTCAACAAGCCACCTTGGCCTCAGTGTCACCACCCTCTGATTAAATGTGGCCTCCATCTTGCTCCCACACAGCCTTTCCCATCCGCTGGACATCAATCTACATGGCTGAAGATTCTTTAAATACAAAGAGACTGGGAGGATCTCAAATGTTCTGAATGAAATCCAGTTTTGCCCCTAATCTCTGAGGGAAGAGAACTAGTGTCTCATAAATTTAGTAGGAATCCCAGGAATGGGTCTTCCTCCAGGTTACCTGGTGGGGGGGGGGGGGGGGGGGGACATCTGGACTGGCCTGCCTATTTTCTAATGCCGGGTGGGGTCTTCCCAACACGGAAAGGAATCTGGGTCACAAAAAACCATCACCCTAGCCATCAGGCTGTCTGCTCAAGCCATGCACCTGAGGGCAGAAACAAACAACTATGCCAAACATACCAGTTCTGCCTCACAGTATGGTTGGTGCGCCTTTTCTGGACCCGGGGTGCTCACGAGTGCAATGGCTTCAACCACAGCATCTGTTTCCCAGGGCTGCCTAGACGATGGAGCTGAGGAGGTGACCAACTCTAAACAGTGCTGGTGCCAAGCCAGCGCTTCACGGGAGCTGCTGTTGTGATAATTTCCATGGACAACTTCCCGAGAAATCCAGCCGCTAACATCTGGAAAATTCCAGCAGCTAGCTGGCCTGGGGTTAATTGACAAACCCCAGCCTCATTCAAAATTGAAGATAAAATGCAAGGAATTTGCTAAATACCAGGAGAGGAAGGGGTTGGCAAATGAAGAGGGTAGACAGGCCTGAACTGGGAATCCACTGGGGGATGGAGGTCTGAAATACTGAGTCACACATTTCTGTAATCACTGACCTAACTGGAAGCCAAGGACCATCAGGTAAGGCAGATCCCCAGACCCTCAGGCACCTGGGAGGAACTCACCTAAACTTCCTGGCATTCAAAACACTTGCGAGGTGGAGGAGGTCATCCACACCAGCTTGGCTACTACATAGGGTGTTCCAGACTATCCTCAACCATGTGAAATCCTGCCTTAAAAAACGAAACAGAAAACTGGAACTTAAGGAAAGTTGAACACGTTGGTGCGTGCCTAAAATCCCAGCACAGGGAAGATGGAAACAGAAGAATATGAAATGCAAGGCCTGCCTCAGCAATCAAAAAGTTCAAGGCTGTTAGACTCTGTCTCAAAGAAAAAAAAAAAGCATGCCTTGAACAGTACACAGGACACGGGCAAGCCTGTGGCTAGATACAAATGGTTGTCAAAGTCCCAGCTTTCTTGTTGCTTACTATATAGGAGTAAGGGGAGGAGGGAGAGGAAGGTGAAGAGGAGGAGTGGGGTGGCCAATGATGAGACATGTTAGGATTATGATAAATCAGATTCTGTGCACTGAGGTCCATTAATTAAAGATGCATTTTTTTCTTAAACTCACAAGTTTCATTAATTCAAACCCTTCCCCTAGTAGTGTGAATTGCTCATTTTAATAGAAAACATTTTTTAATCATTCCTGTGGGATCGACATTTTGCATACATGTATCTTTCAACTTTCAAAATCAGACCCATCTGCCCAGCTGACGTCACTGAATCACAGGCTCTCAGAGGGCCTTCTACCTAATTTGACGACTTCAAGATTAGGTGACCACTTGCCCCAGAGTCACTCGAGACCCAGACTGGCTGGTGGGCGGCTCCCAAGAAGTCTAGGGTTTAGACTCAGTGAGCTGGGGGAACCTGCCGGAAGACCAAGCTGACAGAGAAAGCCACCCACCTGCCACCATCCCAGGTCACAGTGCTATTCAGGCACTTTGCTCTGTGATATCTGAATTTTATTTTTATTTGTCTCCCTGGGAATATTTTCCAAGCAAGAGTGGTTTTTTTTTTTTTTTTTCCTCCCTTGGGGCTCACTGGGACCCAGGACAACTGAATGCTCAACAGTGTTAACAGCGACTGTGACAGCCTTCCTCCTTCAGCATGCTACAGAGCTCAGGCAGAAATCTGTAATTAAGCAGTGTGTCGCTTGAAAGATTAGTCAAAACCAGGCTGATCCCAGATAACTGATGGAAATCTTGCTGCATGCAAATTACGGCACGGAAAATAATGATAGGTAATTAGTGTCTTTCAACTGAGGCTTTTTATCCATCAGTTTTCAGGCTGGGTACATCAGAATGGGAGGAGAGGATGCCCTAAAGCCTGAAGAAGCCACTGGCTGAAGAGTGGCTTGGCTGCCTCAGAACAGTCAGGAGGTCCCACTCCACTGTCCCACAGATGGCCGCGACTAGCTTTATGAAACTTCACCCCTGACCTAGAGCTTCCTCAGTGAAGTGCCCTTATTGGGGGGCAGGGGGAAATTCAGCACTTAGTGGCTCTCATTTCAGTCCATTCTGGCAGCTCTAGGTTCCCCAGACCTTACAAAAGGTCAGGGAAGAACAGTGTCAAGAGTCCAAACAAATTAGATGTGCTGCTGCAAGCCTATAATCCCAATACTTGGGAGGCTGAGACAGGGGGGGGATCACTGTAAGTTCAGAACAGCTTGGACTACATACAGAGACCTTGGCTTTGAAACAAGACCAATCAAAAACAACAACATAAGGAACAGGGGTAGAGAGATGGCTCAGAAGTTAAGAGCACTGGCTACTCTCTCAGAGAACCAGGGTTTGATTCTTTTTTTGGTTTTTTGAGACAGGGTTTCTCTGTATAACAGCTCTGACTGTCCTGGACTCACTTTGTAGACCAGGCTGGCCTCGAACTCACAGAGATCCGCCTGCCTCTGCCTCCCGAGTGCTGGGATTAAAGGCGTGCGCCACCACCGCCCGGCTCAGGGTTTGATTCTTAACACACATGGCAACTGATCTGTAACTCCAACTCCACAGGGATATGATGTCCTCTTTGACCTCTGGGGGTACCAGGCACACATGCAGGCAAAACATTCGAAACACGCAAGGAGTGGGGGCACCTTCAATCCCAGCACTCAGAAGGAGGAGGCAGAGGCAAGAGGATCTCAGTTTTAGGCCAGCCTGGTCTATGGAGAGAGTTCCAGGACAGTCAGGGCTGCACAGAGAAACTCTGTCTTGAAAAACAAAGCAATAAACAAAAACCCAAACACATAAAAATAAAAATAAATCAACAAAACTTCAAAGGGCCAGCAAGAGGGCTCAGTAGGTAACAGGGTCTGCTACCTGACTTTCACAACTTCAGTTCTATTCTTGGGCCCCTCATCATGGTGGAAGAAGAGAACTTCACACACGCACGCACGCACACACGTACATATAACGCAATAAATTTAAAACTCAGAATTTGTTTCTACCTCATGTCCCACTGAAGACGACATGGCACTTGTGAATTATCACAGCTGGTCTTGAACCTGTTTATATTTTCACCCTGTATCAGTCACTGATGTGGCATAAAAGCATCCCCACAAACTGCTGCTGAGCACACTCAACTGTCTCTAGATGGCACCTTGTTCTCACACGAGCCACAGGCATGGTGACAGAGCTTAACTCAGAGCTGGACGGTCTGAATTTGAACCCTAATTCTGTCACTCATGGTCTGGGTTGTTTAACCTCTGGATGTCTCTGCTTCCTCATCCGTGGCATGGAGATACTGACGACAGTGTTCTTCTCACAGGGCAGTCTTGAGAATGAACACCTTGACACAAGAAAGACCCATCCATAGGAGTAGTTCTACCATCCTTTCTTGACCTCTACGTATCCTCTATCCAAGCATCTGTCCACCCACCCTTTTAAGCATAAACTCACACACCTGCTGCTTCCCCTGAGAAAGTTCCTTCAGGCAAAAGGTACTCTCATTCAGGCACTTCTAGGAACTGACATCCGATCCCAACATACTTCTCTCTGACAGGGGTGGGCACCTGACCCAAGTTAGGCCGCCAAGTCCCTCCCAGAAGATTTCTGGTGTTGGAGCTGCCTCTTTCAGGGCCAGGAACTGCAAGCTGCAGAGTTCCAGTGTTGAGCAAAATCATGCATCTCTCCAATGTGCAATGGAAAAAAAAATATTGAAGCTGGCAGCAACAAAGAGCAAGTTCTGGGAGGATCTCCTGCCGCAGCAGCCAGGAGCATCTTTGCTCAAGCCATGAAACATGGCTGCTTCCCTGATACCTGAGTTCACACCAGGGGCTTCAGGCACTTGAAGGCAAGACTCAAGCACCATCCCCATCATGCCTCACACACTCATCCAATTACTGTCTTTGAGTACCTACAGTATGGCCTATTGTTCCCCTAATCAACAAAGCGGACAGGCTCCTGCCCTCAAGGACAGACAATACCATATTGTATTAATTCTAGGCACCACGCATTCCCCCCCACACACCCACGGACATTTTGCTTTCTAGGTGATGAGAATGCGTCTGAAATTGATCACTAGCTGTAGTTTAAACAGTGGTTTAGAAAATAATGGGGCCTTAACTCAAAGATGACGTTAATGTGATGAAACATCACAAGTGTAGCTGAGACAGCTAGGGGGGTCACTCTCCAGTTGCCCTTGCATGAGGTGTAACCATGTGAGTAGTGTCAGGTCCACAGGAAACTCCAGTTCCTCCAACTCCAAAAGGCAGACCAAATATCCAGAAATGAGCTCAACCTGCACTATAGGAGGATTTCTGATGGTTAGATGAAAGCCAGCATTCCCCAGGATCTTGTAAAGCCAGTTTCCCTCTACCAGAAGGAGTCATTTCCCTTACATCTGGCAGAAGGGACATACGGCTACCTGTGGCCCTTACCAGTGTATCACGGTCCATGCTCCTCCAGGCTCCTTATGCATCACAAGTACCTGCTACAAATTTCAAAGTCCATCTTCGCCCTTCTCACCTCCTGTCCTACCATAAAGTCCCTCCAGCTCATGGGCTTCTTTCCTCCTAGCTGCTCATTCTTCTTAGAACCCCGCTACTCTCACTATGTTTTCTCTATGCTCCGCTCCTGCTCTCTCACTATGCCTTCTCTACTCTTTATCCACTTCTATTCTTTCCTCTCTCACAGATCCCCTTGGCCATGTCCAGTCTGCTGGCTACACTCAGTCTACTTTTTTCCCCTCTGCTCTAGACTCTTCCAGATGCCTCTGGCTGTTCTCGCTCTCCTATGTACAATAAAAAAAAAAACTTTCCCCTTAACCATACCATAAAGTGGTCATGTCATCAGTTTATATAACTAGGTTTCATCCAATGGAATAAGAACAAGTAGATGTTAGGTACTCTTCTACTGTCTCATAAAAATCTCCTATATACTCCTTTCTTCACTGCTTCCTCCCCTGTCCCTGTATCCCTTTCACCATCTGCAGGCCACAGGCAGAGGACTAAGAAGGGGACGCAGGGGAGAGCAGAGGCACAATGTGGAAGGAGCCTGGGACACAGATCACCTGGTAAAGCCTCCCTGTCAAACACCCTCACCACATCCATAGAGGGACAAGGTCAACCTCTTGTAGGGCTGGTCACCATAACACTGGGACTAAAGGAAGTGAGAGTCAATGCTTCCCCCTAACTAATACCAATAGCAAGGCACTACATGGTGCAAATTCAGTCAGTGACTAGGACCTTAAAATGTAAGGGAGAGAATACAAGGCAGAGGAACGAGTGTGCCCGAACATGAGACTTCAAAGACGAGGTGGCTCATAGCCAGAGGGCTAAATGGAGGAGGGGCTATTCAGGGAAAGCTTTGCTGGAGAAGCAGGGAGACCTATGGTTGTAAAGTGGGAGAGCTCTCCTACCATTGCTGAGGAAGGCACCAATGGACGACAGACACGTTCATCCTGGGCACTGTGCTTCTGTCCATGCACCCCAGGGAGAATTAGCGTTTAAGGTGTTTGGTGCACATTGCTGACCTCTACTTCCTTCCCACCTAAGCTGACCCCTCCCCTTCCTGGCATCACCGAATTCTCACGTGTGTTGCAACTGCCAGCTTATGCATATTCCAAATGTGTGCAAGCCCAGCGAGAGGACACCTTTATCCACTCTCTGGTCGCAGCAGTGGCCCTTTCTATGTGGCCTGATGCACAGCTCAGGTGACACAACTGCTTGTGGCGCTCAGCACCCTTTGCTTGGTCAGTTTTCCCTCTTTGCGTTGTTATCTAGGCAAATGACAGAGCTGTCTTCATTCAGCGAAGCAGACAGGGACCAGGCTCTGCAGTCAGCTGGCATCCAGGTCTAAGCTGAGTAACAGTGCCGTGGAGAATGTTACAGAGGGTTTGCTCTATGCCAGTAACACGACAAGTGTGTATGAGGCTGTTGACTCACTATAACTTTTTGAGGTAGGCCCTATCATTCTGCTGGTCTGTACTGCCTCCCACCCCAGCCTTTTTATATCTCTGAGACAAGATCTCACTCTATAGCCCAGGCTGGCCTAGAACTCTCACTTTGTAGACCAGGCTGGACTGGAACTCATACCAATCCTCTTGTCTTAGCCCTACCTACTACTGGGATTATATTCGTGTGTGGCTGTGCCTAGCTCATTTCTCCATTTTTCAGATAAGGTCATTGAGGCCCAGGAGGGAAAGAGTCAGTATCTTGGCAAGGGTCAAATGGTCCAAAACAAAACAAAACAAAACACTGTAATGAGTTACTGGGCAAAGGGTACTGTCCCACACTCATAAAGAAGGAATTTTACCCAACCTGGCGCTGTCCAGAATCAGCCCACCACCTCTGCTGTTTCCTCCCCACTTTCCTCCAGGTTTGCACTATTTCAGCCTGCTGACCTCCTGTTGTGAGGCAAATGTTTTCTTGAGGAGACACAACACTTGTCTTCTCACACCCAGATAGGGAACCCAACACAGACCAAAGTGTGGATACCACCAAAGTCCAATTTGTTATATTGGGATGAGTTATACTGGGATTACTTACAAGAGAAATGACTCAAAGACAGCTGCATCACCAAAGCCCACCCCAGCGTGGGTGACACCTCACAAAGCTGGGAACCTGGAGCACCCTGCACAGCCTGCAGGCAGCTCAAGAGGTTGGAGAGTGTCCTTTCCAGGTGGCTGTTGGTCTAATCCTCCTCCAGGCATTGGGTCTGGTCTCCAAGTCCTTCTTGCAGCTTTTCTCCTGGGAGAGAGCCTTGGCATTTCAGCTTCTTTGCCGCTTAGCTTTTACGTTCTCTCAAGCAAATGTCAGCTTTTATTGTTTACTCTGGCAAAGGGGCCTAATGAATCTGGTCAGTTTCAGGGAGTTCCTGGAGCTCTCTTGAGTTGTTTACGGCCCAGTTTAGGGAGCGCCACTGCAGGTTGGGATGTTTTTATCTCAGAGGAAATTGTTACACAACACCTCCTCCCTTACCTGTGTTGGAGGTTCGGTCCAAGGCCCTGCTATATGACAGCTGCTGGCTCTACCACTGCCGGCCACCTGTCCTGTCCTGGTTAAGTCAAACTGCCTTCAGATGGTCCCTAAAGGACCATACCCTGTGAGGATGGGGAAGTCACAGCATGAGTGTCAGTACAGAGCCAGGGTCTGAAAAGGGAAGGAGTCAGCGCTCTATGAGACCCACAGCGTCCTCTGAGAGTGGCTAAAGGATCTACCATCATCCTGTAGAATTCCCAATAATCTTGGTTTAGGATACTTCACATATGAACTATGAAGGGCTCTAGCAGGCCCAGGTTTGGCAAACATGACTCTGGCAGGCCTTGCTCTTTCCCCCAGTTCTCTCTGCCTTGCTGAAAACCATTAGATTACATTCCTAAAGCTAGCCACCAAGGTCTAGCCCCTTACTTGGCCACTCCCTCCTCCCATGGCTGACTACCAAGGTTCAGCTATCAAAGTATTGAAATTCAGCAGTCAAAAGCTCCCTTTGGCTCACCTGGTTAACATGTGTTTTTCTTATTCTCTCAATTCTTTGTCACATTTAATTATTTAATTGTTTGTTTGTTTGTTTGTTTGTTTTTCTGTGTGGGTGTGCATACAACTTGATTTTCTTTTTTAATTGATTTATTTATTATGTATTCAGTATCCTGCCTGCATGCCTGCAGGCCACAAGATCTCATTGTAGGTGGCTGTGGGCCACCATGTGGGTGCTGGGAACTGAACTCAGGTCTTTTGGAAGAACAGCCAGTGCTCTTAACCTTTGAGCCACCTCTCCAGCCCACAACTTGATTTTCTTAACATCGTCTTAGAGATTGAATTCAAAACATCAGGCTTATGTAGCCCAGACTGGCCCTGCCTCTATCCCTCCCTTAGTGCTAGGTTTAAAGGTCTTCTCCATAATTGCCTGGCTTCATTAAAAGCAAGCAAGCAAACAAACAAAAGTCCCTGAGATTGGAGTTATGGCTCAATGGCTAAGAGTGGATTTGACTCTTGGAGAGGATCTGAATTTAATTCCCAGCACCTACATCCCAGGGACTTCATAATTGCCTGTGGCTTCAACTATAAGTAATCTGATGCCCTTTTCTGGTCTCTACAGGCACCTGCACTCATGAGCACATATACACATAATTAAAAATGACTCTTTAAAAACCCTGGAAACCAGACTGGAGAGATGGCTCAACAGTTAAGAGCACTGGTTGCTCTTCCAAAAGACCTGGGTTCAAATCCCAGCACCCATATGGCAATTCACAGCTGTCTGTAATTGCTGGGCATGGTAGCACACAACTTTACTCCTGGCACTTGGGAGGCAGAGGCAGGAGGATCTCTGTGAGTTCAAGGCGAGCCTGTTTCACAAAGTGAGTCCAGGACAGCCAAGGATACACAGAGAAACCCTGTCTCCAAAAAAACAAACCAAAACAAACAAAAAAACCAACGTGGAAATCTTGAAACCATATCATGTGTTTAGCAAGTATCTGAACCAAAGTTGTGAGGACTGCTTATGGAAAAACCTGCTTCCATGCTGCAAATGAAGCTGGAGATTGTGATCACTTGACATCTGTTCTTGAGATAGACTGTAACTATGTATCTCTGACTAACCTGGAATTTACTCTGCAGTTATGTAGGCCAGGCTAGCTTCCAACAGAGATGTTCCTGCCTCTACCTCCTAAGAATTGGGGCTAAAGGTGTGCACCACCATACTCAGACTAAAAAAGGCTTTTTTTTTTTTGGTTTATTGAGACAGAGTTTCTCTGTGTAGCCCTGGCTATCCTGAACTCACTTTGTTGACCAGGCTAGCCTTGAATTCACAGAGATTAGCCTGCTTCTGTCTCCTGAGTGCTGGAATTTAAAGGTGTGTGCAACCATGCCTGGCTTAAAAGAAAAAAAGCTATTTTTCAAAAAGATTTGTTTTTATTTTTAAGTGTGTGTGTGTGTGTGTGTGTGTGTGTGTGTGTGTGTGTGTGTCTGTGCATATATGCCCATATATGCACAGGTGCTCATGGAAGCCACTAGTGTCAAGTCCAGTGGGGCTGGAATGACAGGTGGTTGTAAGCCACCCAACATGGGTCCTGAAAATTAAACTCAGGTCCTATGCAAAACCAGTATGTATTCCTAACCACTGATCCACCTCTCCAGCCCAAAAAAGGCTATTTTAATATGACACCAATGTGATTCGTGAAAAATAGTAGAGAGAAGCTTGAAAAAAGGGCCACATGACTTCGGGGACAGCAACTACATGTAAGTAAAAATGACCCACAAGGCTCCTGCCCTTAAGACAGGAACCCACAGGATGCAGGCTCATATTAGCTGGTTCTGAATGCCAGCTTTGACATTTGCTGGTTTATGCAGTCCCATGCTTAACCTCTCCAGGGCTCAGTTTCCTTATCTGCAAAAGAGGGATAACACCCAACTCCTGGAGCTTTTCTGAGGATTAAATGTCAATCAACAGAATGCATTAACAGCAGCCCCTCCGTGTAATAAATGCTCAGTAAACCTGAGCTACTCTGATCTCCAAGCCCTAATGGGTGCACATTCTGTGATCATGGCAAGGCCCTTCCTGACTGAGGACCTCATTCCTCCCTCATGTGAATCAGACACAATAAGAAAATGAGGAAGTAGTGTGTGTGCATGAGCTCCCTACTTGTAACTTTTATTTATCTGTTTTTTTTTTTTTGTTTTTCGAGACAGGGTTTCTCTGTTTAACAGCTCTGGCTGTCCTGGACTCGCTTTGTAGACCAGGCTGGCCTCGAACTCACAAAGATCCGCCTGCCTCTGCCTCCCAAGTGCTGGGACTAAAGGCGTGCGCCACCACCGCCCGGTTTATCTGTTTTTTTTGACACAGGGTCTCATATAGCCCAGGCTGGTCTTGAACTAAGCATGCTATGTATCTGAAGATAGACTTGAATTTCTGTTTTTCTAGCCTTTACCTCCTGAGGGCTAGGATTTCAAGCTTGTGCCACCATACCTATTATATTCAGCATGGGGGGTTTGAACCCAGGGCTTTGTGTGAGCTAGGCAAGCACTCCACCCACCAAACTAGATCCCCTGGCCCTACTTTACCACTAGAAAGGGAGGAACAGAGGTGGAATCACCCTGACCTTTGCCCTCCCTAATCCTTGCCACTGGGGGATAGGCTGGAGCAGTGGGGGTTGCCCATAAGGAGGCTGTCACTCACTGCTGACTGACCTCGGTGTTTGACTATTGATCTGATAAATTAACAGCTGGTTGGTTTCATCAAAATGGCATTCTACAATTCAATCTCAGCTCAGGACCGCAGACTTCATCCTACTGGGCTGCTGCTGGCTGTGGCAGTATGCCTGCCCTAGAGCTGGGGAGGTAGAATTATCCTCCAGAGCCACTGAAGAGACTGGGGGTCTGCTTCTTGGGAGGTCAGCATGAGAGGGAGGGAGGGAGGAGGTTGACAGTCATGCTAGCAAGGATAAGACCCCTGAGCTCCAGGGCCTGGGAGTCCAGTCTCAGCTCCCAACATTACAAAGACACTTCAGACGCTTTATCACACGCCACTGAGATTTAGCTGCTGTATCAGTAAACTGAGTCCCAAGAAATAACTCAATGGCACTGGGCTGTTGTAAGGACACCAGGTTAAAAAAAAAAGGAACGGAAGCTCTCAAAAGAAGAAAAAAGGCTGAAGAGGAATACCAAGCTTCCTCTGTAAGCACCTGCCACCTGTATGGTGCTCTATACGTTCCAGCTCTTCATCTCCAGAACAACCCTTGGTGTGTGTGTGTAGAGATGCTCAACGGTTAAGAGCATTACCTGTTCTTGCAGAAGACCTGAGTTTGGTTCTCAGCACCCACATGGTGGTTAACAACCAATCCTAACTCCACTTCCAAGGGGTCCAACGTAGGGTAAAAAGCCCACGCTCACTTCCGGGTTTTGAAAACTCACCAATCCCTGAGCTCAAAAACCTACCACTCTCTGGGCTCTCTCCAATTTCAGGACTTGAAATCCCACCAGTCCCCACCTGGAAACCTCTGCCCTGTAGAACTCCATCCCCAAAGAACCGTACAGAAGCCTGCCCTCTGCTCAGTTCTTTACTGATTCTTGCCTGAGCAGAGGCAGCGACTCTTTTGTGTCTTTTCCAATAAATCCCTTGTGTGAGGTTTGTTGTGTGGTGTGACTTTGTGGTACTCCTTGGTTCCCAACTGCCAGGATACCAAATCCAAACTAACACCTCTCCTGTTTATCCACCTGGCACTTGCCTCAGAGCCAGCTCTAGAGAAGCATCCAGAAGGCCAAGCTATGAAGATATAGGGAGATGGGCCTCTGTCCTGAAGGCGGATCCAGGCAGAAGAGATGTTACTTAGTAACCAAATTAGTATTCTGGGTAGCCTGAAAACCCTGAAGTTAGAGAGCTCAAAAAGTGGGTGGGTTAGGAACTTCCAGTGTTAGGGCATGGCTAGTCTGACCTGATGGCGTAATTCTAGTTCCTAGGCACCAAGGCAAGGGGATCTCCAATTCAAGGCCTGTCTGGTCCACCGAAGAGCTGTAGCCTTAGGCCCCAGTAGCCTCCAATCCAAACCCATATGCCTTGGCTGATTTGATGGCAAGTTTTGGCTATTTGGCCTGAGTTCAAAATTACTTTGTGTTGTCTTCATAATGCTTTGACCCAATCTCCCTCCCTCCCTCACAGCCTCCTTTCCTCCCTCCCTCCCTCTCTCCCTCTCTCACTCCTCAAACACTTAAAATGGTAGCCTCCTAGCTCCTGGACATCTTTAAGCCTTACACCTCAGGCTTAAAGCCGTCATACAAAGCGTATGTCGCTCTCTGAGCCTGGCAGAAAGAGCCCAGATGCTGATGGCTGCAATATTGTGTTTTCACATGGTTACTCACCTTGCGTGCTTTGCCATTCTACATCCCTTTCTAGAAAAGGGAGCCGGGCGGTGGTGGCGCACGCCTTTAATCCCAGCACTTGGGAGGCAGAGGCAGGCGGATCTTTGCGAGTTCGAGGCCAGCCTGGTCTACAAAAGCGAGTCCAGGACAGCCAGAGCTGTTAAACAGAGAAACCCTGTCTCGAAAAAAAAAAAAAAAAAAAAAAAAAGAAAAGGGAGGCAAGGCAACCTTAGCCATCTGCTAGTGGGACCTGAAGGATGCAAGAAGCAGAAAGTGAGACACTTCACCCTGGAAGAGAGCTAGACCCCTGGACCTAGCCTCAGTGGCTGATGACAGACATGGGCTTTTTGCTTATTGGATCATGATAATTTCACAGTGAGAAAGTGAAATCACAGCCGGGCAGTGGTAGTGCATGCACACTTTTAATTCCAGCACTTGGGAGGCAGAAGCAGATGGATCTCTGTGAGTCTGAGGCTATACTGGTCTACAAAATGAGTTCCAGGACAGCCAGGGCTCTTATTCAGAGAAACCCTGTCTCAAAAAGGTAAAAAAAAAAAAAAAAAAAAAAAAAAAAAAAAACAAAGAAAGAAAAATGAAATTACTTAAAGGTAGCGAAAATCCACATGACAGAATGAAACACTGGCTAAATACAATGTTTAGAGATCAACGTGACAGAGACTGAGAATCCATATTTATTATCTTCTATCCATTGTGTCTGACCAGCCAAAACTCCCATGGCAGAAAACCTGCTTCCAGGAGCTAGGGGCCAGGAACCATGGGGCTAGAAGCCAAAGGCAGAGCTTCCCAACCCAAGACACCCAGGAAGCTTCTGCGCACAGGGAGAAACACCAGAGCCCATGGGCCAGGTTCAAACCCCAGCCCTTTTCTCCCTCTGACCTCCAAAAAGTTCTTGACCTCTTCTAAGCCCCAGCCTTTCATTTCAAGCAGGAACAACCCATTTTACTCAGGGTGGAATACAAGTTGTGAGGACTGAATAGGAATGTCATCAAAAGCCATGCAGTGTCAGCTTCCCTTAAAGTTGTCCCAGCTTCCTAGGCTTCCTCCCTTTGCATTTCATAACCCCAGCTCTTAGGAGAAGCAAAGAACATCTTCAGGGCACCCACTTGGAGAGGACACTGAACAAGTCAAGTCCACATTGTACCCCAACTTAGCCCCACCAGGCCCCCAATGAGGCAGAGTAGGCTCCCTAATTTGTGTGGCTTAGTGGCAGAGAGGTGCCTAAAGTCAATCTCCAAGTCCTGTATTTCTTGAGTTCAGAACTCATCCTTGACCTTTCACAGCCTTTCAGCAGCACAACTCCAGAAGAGGGTTGCAAAAAGGGTTTAGCTTGTGTGCCTGGAAACTATTAGCATCACAAAAACTAAGGAACTCAAAGGTCACAGACCAGGGATGACAAGAGATGTGACAACTAAATGCAGAGTAAGGTTTGAAGAAAGGACATCAGCAGGAAAGCCAACAAAATTTGAGAAGAGTAAGGAGTTTGTACAGTTCACAGTGACGGAGCGAGGTCACTTTCTCAGCTGTGACAAGTCTGATGTTTACCATGGCGACACAAGGCATAGGGAAATCCTGTGAGGGGCACGCAGGGAATTTGGTGCTATGTTGGGAACTGGTCTATAACGCAAAGCCTATTCCAATAAAATGTTTTTTGTTGTTGTTTGTTTTTAAAGATTGTAGGCTTGGCGTGGTGACACAGGCCTTTAATCCCAGCACTTGGGAGACAGAGGGAGGCAGATCTCTGTGAGTTCAAGGCCAGCCTAGTCTACCAAGTGAGTCCAGGACAGCCAGGGCTCTGTTACACAGAGAAACCCTGTCTCGAAAAAACAACCAAACATATATATATATATATATATACATAAATTAGAAAAAAGTTTGTAAAGACCAGAAGGGATGGCACCCACCTGTAATGCCAGCCCTTGAGAGGTGGACCCAAGAGGAGTTTAAGGCCAGCCTGGGCTAATATGAGTCTTTATTGAAAGAAAGATAGAAAGAAAAAGAAAGAAACATAAGTAAGTAAATAAATAAGGAAAGCCAACAACAAAACAACCAGGCCTGGTAGTATAGGCCTTTGATCTCAAGACTCAGGAGACTGAGGCAATGAAACAGAAGGATGGAAAATGAAAGGCGAGCCTGGGCTGCACACCGAGTTAAAAGTCAGCCTGGAGAACTTAGTGAGACTCTGTCTCGAAATAAAACAAGAGTTAGGAATATAGCCCTGCAGTAGAGTACTTGCCTTGCTGATCATGTTCAAGGCTCTGGGTTTGATTCCCAATACTCAGGGGAGGAGTTAGAGTAAAACAAAAACAAAACCCAAACAACTTACTATATGCTGTAGTGCTCAGACTACAAGCACGGCCCATCCCTTCTGGCTCTTTTTTGGACTGTGCCCTTCCC
The DNA here is from genome assembly GCA_907164525.1 of Lophiomys imhausi. Lineage (NCBI taxonomy): Eukaryota > Metazoa > Chordata > Mammalia > Rodentia > Muridae > Lophiomys > Lophiomys imhausi. The sequence continues at coordinate 3,301,184 of CAJQZJ010000909.1, forward strand.
ATTATGTAGCCGCCTTTCACCCTCCAAACTGGCTCCTAGAAAGCATGGTTTTGCTAGTTTAAATTTGGGTCTCCACAGACCTGGCCAACCTCTGAGCCTGGGTAGGTTGTGACTGGAACAAAGGTCTGAGTCACAAGTCTGGGATAGGGTAGGGCTGGGGAGCAGGGTAGAGTGCGGTTGGGTGGGGTGTATGGAGTGTGACTCTAGTATATTAGGGGCAAAGTCAGAGTTTCTGAGAGGGCAACGGACTGGTCTGAGGACACCAGGCTAGGAGGGATCTGCACCTGGCTCCCAGCCCATACAGACCACACTGCACCTCAGGACCCTGGGTATTGACAACAGGTACAGACAGGCTAGCAGGTGACAGGCCCAGGTGACACCGAAACTCTCCTCGATCAGCATGTACTGATCAATCAGCTCAATTCAGTCTGGAAAGCTGGGGAGGGGGGGCACAAATGAAAAGCAGTAGCAAGCAGAAAGCAATGAGTAATAATCAAGTTTCATTACATTATGTTTGTGGTACCCAGGTGAGGCAGGCAAGGAAGCAAGGACTCTCAGTAGCGTGAGCGAGGAGAATCTAGCCCTGCATCAGAAAGCATCTAGACACTACTGTGATTACTACTGTAAGAGCTGGGTGAACATTAGGAGCCCCTCCAGTCGTTGCAACAATGCTAAGAGGTCAGAACAGTGAGTGCCGGCTTTATAGATGGGAAAATTCACGGATATGATTCCATAGGGTTTACACCTACCAGAGCAGAGCCAGGGTTCACTTTGCCTTGTGGGAGCCAATATAAGATTCTCCACGAACATGCCTAGGGTGCAGGGTGTCCCTTTCACCCATAGAGAAACACATTTCCTTCCTATAAACAGTAGCTACTATGTGTTTATTTATTTAATTTGATGTATCACACATTTATTGAGCCAAATACAACAGATTCTGCTCCTAAGGACATTCAGGCCGGCCAGGCACTGCAGCTCACTTCAGCAGAGACAGGTGGATTTCTCTGAGTTTGAACCCAGCCTAGGTAGCCTCATAGTGAGTTCCAAGCCAATCATAGCTACCTAGTTAGATTCTATCTTCAAAAAACCACCAGGTAATTTGTGGCAATAAAGCCACCTGGTCTGATTGGGTCAGAAATACAGTCATGTTCACTGAGAAACATCGACTTGCTCTTGTGAGGACAAATGGGTCAGGGGAGGCTTCCTGGAGGAGGTGAGGCCAGGCTTGAAGGATAAGAAGGTCATGGGCACTGCCAGGCCAGAGCAGTGGGACTAGCGTGTGATTGCTTGTTTCCCTACAGAGGAAAGGGAGGCTCCAGGGGCCTCACAACTTCCTGGCCTGCACCCCCCCCTTTCTCTCAGCCCCACCTTATCCTCAGCACCCAGGCTTCAGCAAAGCTAGCTAGCTATTTAAAGGAACCAGAAGCTAATCCTCATACAAACGGAACATCTTTAAGTAAAGCTAATAATCGCCCCATAACACAGCTGTTATGTAATTCAGGATTGTTCAGTACAGCCTCAGGCTGAGATGCTCAGGTCCCTACAAACCTTTCTTCACAGGGGAGGATGAGTTCTGGATAAAGGAGAAGGGTGGGTTGTCAGGGGGCATGGTTTGAAGCAGGGTAGGGGCAGAGGGTACTGCAAGGGTGAGAAGCTTGTGTTCCTGCAGGTCTGTAAGCAAACCAGAAAAGGAAGATGGGGAGGGGATATGGAGGGTTGGCACTACTTGGTTGTAGGTGGGAACAACACTGGCTCAGCACTTCCAAGCCCCTACAAGACAGAAATTCTATCAGCCAAGTGGTTCCACATCTTCCAAAAACAAGGAACAATAAAAGGACTAGGCACCTCTTCTCAGAATTGAAAACTAAGATGCACAGCGCAAATTGCAAAGTCCGTTCTGTACTGGTTCCCCCAAGTCCCGAAAAGCCAACCCCTCTCACTGTTGTTGTCCTTCTCCACAGGCAGGACAGCTCCTCTCTGCCCTCTCAGACCTTTCAGGGTAAGGTCCACTCAAGGATTGTTCAACCTCGCGGCCCCATCATACAGCCTGATGCCAAGTAAACAGCAAGTGTTCAGTAACTGTGTTGAAAAGAAATTAAAAATCAGTTCATATTATGGAAAATCAGATTCAGACTAGAGAGAAAAGAAATGTAGTTTCTATTTATTTGTTGGTTAGTTTTTTTGTTCTGTTTTGTTTTTGAGACACAATCTTACTATGGACACAAACTTACTTGGTTGGCCTAGAACTTGCTACGTAGATCAGGGAGGCTTCAAACTCACAGAGATCTGCCTGCCTCTGTCTTCTGAGTGCTGGGGTTCAAGTGTGCACCATGACTGGCCAGTCTCTTAATTTAAAGCTGGTATGGGAAGGGAACATGGATGAGAAATCACACTTACTGGATCTCTCTTACACCTTGGCATTGTGCTAATTTTATTTGAAATGTTAGTTTTAATATGTAAGCATTTTATTTTTTTAAACATAAGCTATCAAAATCATAACAATATAAGAACAATTCTATTCTTGCATTTTGGATGAAGAAACTTGCAACTCGCACAGAGTAAGGAAGGTAATGTAGCCTTAGAAGTCACAAAGATCTGCCTGCCTTGGTCCCCTAATGCTGGAATAGCAGGCCTCACCACCTTGCCTGGCTTGATGTTTCCTTCTATTTTGTTTAGTTGAAGCAAGATTGTATGCTCCAGTAACCAAGGCTGGCCTGAAACTTAGGATTCTCTTCACTTTGTTGCTGGGGTTGGGTTTTTTGTTTTGTAGTTATCACCTGCATGTATGTTTGGGGTGTGTGTGTGTGTGTTGTGCAGGGGTGGCCATGGTGCTGGGTGGAGAGTATGCTTCAAAATGAGTGTGGCTTCAGAAACTAGGTTCAAGAGAATGGCTTCACTACAGGCCAGAGGGAAAGCAGCTCCCTAAGGTTCTTGGGAGGTCTAACCTGCATGGTGGCAGGCGTCTAATGGAACACGAGCTCATAGTGGTTACTAGCTAGTGTGTGTGTGTGTGTGTGTGTGTGTGTGTGTGTGTGTTTGCACATGCACATGCCATGGTGCACTGTGGCCGTCAGAGGACAACTTGTCTGCCAAGAGTCAGCTTGCTTAGCTAATGTATTCTCAAACCAAATGGGGGGGGGGGGCTGGCTCCAGGGGAGGCCCCCAATCCGCTTGCTCTATGCAGGGAATTAGATACCATCTCGTGCTCAAATGCGATTAGGCCCACGGTCTCCACCCACATGCAAAAGCCCACTTTCTAATCAGTTTTACGAAGGGCCTCTGCAGATAGACACTAATGGTATTGAACTGAGATCTTTGCAGAGAACCCCTGAATGGAGTCTGGGGAGATAAAACGCCCATGCTGGATTAAGGCAAAAGCCTGTCGCCAGCCCTGTGTCCTTCCTCCTGCTATGCTCACTCCAGGAACACCAGGCTCTCCTCCTCTTCCTCCTTCACACCTCACCCAGACTTAAGACCTTCCCACCAGTGTCTCTTGTCACTTAACCGTTACCCACCAGAGACCCAGGAAGGGACCCAGTAACCAGGATGTTCTTTCCCCAAAATCTTTTTGGTCTCACGGTTACACCTGATGGCCTCAGAGAAGAATTTGATTTTTTTTCTGGCCTTGTGTAGCTGGAGACTGGGGGATACAGACAACTGTAAGGAGAGGGAACCCGCGGGAGCAAGCACTCTTGCCAAAGCAGTCTCACTCCTCTCCCCTAACTACAGGTTACACCGAATTCCTTCTCACTTCCTAATGGCTCCTCAAAGGTGTCTGGTGACTGGGACTGGGGCACTCTGGGGTTGTCAACAGCTGAAGTCTGATGCCTCATCCTTGAAGATGGACTCTGTCATTGATGATTGGCAGGACCTGAGCTCTCCATGCTTTTAGAATCTGAGAACTGGGCTGCCAGGAGCCTGCCCTCCTGCACCCACAGTCGCCCATGCTGCGACTAGACCAGAGGGAATCATAGGCAGCTCACACAGGCCAAGGACGCTTCAGGTGCCTGCTTACGAGATTACTTCCAGAACAGCATGGCTTCTACCCACGTCCCATCCATTTGGTTTTAAACCAAATGAGTGCCAGTGCTTTGGCCCTACTGACCCAACAGGACCGGACCTTTGTCCTGAGAAGCCCATGAGGCTGGAAGTTCATGGCATGACAGACAGTGCAGGATAAGCCCCACTCTCCTAACCTGCTTGTCCACCTGTAGAACATTAATGCTTTCTTTTTTGTTGTTCTTTTCTCCACCGAGTGTCCTATAGGCCAAAACTTGCTTTGTAGCTGAAGGTGACCTTGAACTCCTAATTCTCCCATCTTAGTTTCCCAAGTGTCCTAGAATTACAGGTATATGTCACCATAGCAGGCTTTCCCCCCCCCCTTAAAAAAAGGGCTAAGGTAACCCCAGTGTGAATTCAAGCTTGATGTGTAGGCTAATCTTGAACTTCTGAACCTCTCAATTTAGGCTGAGTCACCACATTCAACCCAACACTGTATTTTTTTTGGGGGGGGGTTTTCGAGACAGGGTTTCTCTGTATAACAGCTGTGGCTGTCCTAGACTCACTTTGTAGACTAGGCTGGCCTCGAACTCACAGAGATCCGCCTGCCTCTGCCTCCCAAGTGCTGAGATTAAAGGCGTGCGCCACCACCGCCCGGCAACACTGTATTTTTTAAAAAGATGTAGATAAGTGCACGTCTACATACTATGTAGATAGGTGGGCACGCATGTGAGTAGAAGGGCCGGAAGAGACCAGAGGCATCAGATCTCCCGGAGCAGGAGTTACAGGCAATTGTGAATTGCCAGACATAGGTGCTGGGAACTGAACTTGGGTTCTCTGCTAGGGCTCTTGAACCTCTCTCCAGTTCAAATTGCATCTCACATCAGAGAAGCAAGGGTGCAGTTTTATGGTGTGTCTTAAAGAAAGGTTTCGAATAAAGAAGAGGAAATTATGGGTGTGTGGGGTTGGGGAAGGGAGGTGCCTGGGGCAGCAAAGATGAGGTTCAAAGCCTTCCTTCCATGTGAATTGAACATCAGAGAGCAGTGAGAACCTAGCTCCAGCTGCTGGTCTCTAGCCTCCAGGCCCCTAGGTGCCCCTCGGAGACTCTAGGCTTCTCCAGCCAATCTGCCCTTCCTTTTCCCCTCCCGGCTCTGGCCTCCCCAGGGAGAAGCAGGAGGAGTTTGGATACTCCTCCCTCCTGGCCCAGAGCCTCAGGCCCAGGGATTGATTTCTCTAAGGACCATCACATGTTGGAAATACGCAACAAAATAAAACCTTTAATCTCCTAATATGAAAAGACAAAAATGTAAAAGTCCAAGTTTTTCCTGGTATTGAATACCTGTAGCTCCACTACTAGGGGGGCAGAGGAAGGAGAATCAGGAATTCAAGGTCATCCTACGCTGCTTTGGTGAGTTTTGGCAAGGCAGCTGGGTAGGGAAGACAGCTAAACCTCTATGTATCTTATATCCTGGCTACAATGGGCCTACTGCACACTCGAGAATGTGTGCTGTTGCTCTCAGCGGCTATGCCTCTTCATTTTATTTATTTATTTTTATTTTTAATTATGTGTAGGTGTGTGTGTGTGTGTGGCGCATGAGTTGGGTGCCTGCCGAGGCCAAAGACACTGGATCCCCTAGAACTGGATGAGCCAACAGACAGACATAGGTGCTGAATGCGAGGCCGGTGTTTGCTTTTAACCTCTGAGTCACCTCTCTAGTCCCATATACCTACCTCTTCTGATCAGCTCGTAGGCCCACAGGCCCAAGGTAGGGTCCTATTACTCCTTCAAGAGGAAACTGACCGAAGACACCTCTAGCTCTGCCCTCAGGGTTAACCCAGCCTGGAGCACCTGACCCTACCAATTCTGAACACACACATCCCGATACTGCCAGACAACTTAAGTTCTCCTCACTTAGGTTGCTCTGGGAAAGAGTGCTCCTGAGTGTCCACATAGCCATCGGCAATGGTGTTTTTGTTTGTTTGGTTTTGTCTTGTTGTTTTGTTTTGTTTTGTTTTGAGAAGACAGGGTTTCTTTATGTAGCCCAAGTTCTCCTAGAACTTTTTATATAAACCAGGCTGTCCTGGAACTCACAAGGTCTGCCTGCCTCTGCCTCCTGGGTGCTGAGATTAAAGGTGTGCACTTCTATGCCCAGTGAACAATGGCTTTAGATCACACATAAATTATTTTTCCTTTCCTTTCCTTTTCTTTCTTTCTTTCTTTCTTTCTTTCTTTCTTTCTTTCTTTCTTTCTTTCTTTTTTTTTTTTTTTAAGACAAGAGCTTACATATCTGAGGCTGGCCTTGAACCTACTATACAGCCAACAATGACCTTTGGCTTCTGATCTTCCTGTCCCTAACTTCTGAATACTTCGATAACAGGTGTCCATCATCCACCCCTGTGATGTACAGGTTGTGAGGGCTGATCAAACCCAAGGCTTCATGAGTGCCAGGCAAGCACTCTCCCAATGGAGCTACATCCCCAGCCTTCGCTGCCCCCCCTTTTCAGACAAGATCTTGCTGTGTAGCCAAGCTGGCCTTGACCTGAGAGTCCTCCTGCCTCTGCCTTCCTAGTGTTGAGATTACAGGCACGAGTCACACCTTATTTGGGAAAAAAAATCTGCCTTATTGCCATATTCATCTATCAGATCTGGGTGTGAGTCTTACGAAGTAGCCAGCAGGCCAATTCATATGCCTCTCTCCAAATGATTTTTGTTGCTTTTAGAGAAAAGGAAAACCACCCTGAAGCCTATTCAAGAGACTAGGCAGGAGCTGCCACCCATGATGATTCTTGGCCCTGCATGATGGAGCAGGGTGTGTGGACCAGTGAAGAAAAGGTCGGGGTCTGGCCTGAGACAGTAAACTACAGTGTCCTGGGTTGAAGGACGGTTCATATGTTGAAGCAGCTCATATGTCCACAAAATTCTAGGGCACTGACCAAAAGATCACATTGTAGTCTCTCTGGTTATTCATTCCTAATATTGGAGATGTGGCTGCTGTTCTGGTAGTGAAAACAGGGCCCCTGACTCCATGTTTAGGGTACTTAGAGGTTTTTACTGTAGTGAGAATGGCAGATGACGAACAAGGACAGAAGGCTATTGGAACATAGATAGTCCAGTGCCATGCAGGGATATATCTACATGTGGCTTGTGCACATACAGACGCAGATACGTTGTTAAAGAGCACCTTGGTGGCAAGGCCACTCCTTGACAGTTTATTGATAATAGAGTCACATGTGCATACATGCACACACACAACTTTGCTACATAAGCTTACACACAGGCTCACATACTCACATATATATGGTACACACACACGTTCCCATGCACACCTGAACACACACACACACACACACACACACACACGTACGTTCGTACGTACACTTCTTGATGGAATGACCTCACGCAAATCAGAATACCCAGCACACAAGCAGAGAACACACTGGGTACTACAGAGTAGCCAGACCTCTCCAAGATACACCTATAACTAGATCAAAAGCTCCTGCCCCTGATTAGCTGGTCTTTCTGTCTGTTGTCATGTCCATCTGGTTGACACCGTGGAGACCACCTCCAAGAGCACTGGTCCTCACAGAGGTAATGAAACCAAAACGAATCGAGATCTTCCACCAGTAAGGCACATAATGGCTCCAGACATGATGTGCCCGTGTTCTTCTGCCAGCCCCACTGGATGTGGGAACATTGGGCCAGCACACAGCCCAGCCTCTCTTCCCCAGAACCCCTAGGCTCACCACAGCCTTGACTTTTCCTGTCTCCTTCTGCTACCAAAAGTACTTGCTTTCAATAAAAAGCTTTCAGATAAACTGAGCCGCCCAAACAGTGTGGCTGGGGAGGGTCCTTGCTCTGCAGGGATGCCCTTACTCAGTAAGACCAGCCTTACCAGCCTTACCCAGTAACACTTACTGACTGGGGAATGAATTCACATGGGTCAGGACCCAAAGCCTGAGTTGCTGCAAAATCCCACAGCCTCCCTGGGTCTTCGAATCTGTCAAACAGGATACTCAAAGGGTTCTGACCTCAAAGGGTGATCGGAAAGAGACTGTGTGCGCCAGAATGAGTACTATCAAGTGCTGATCCAGGTGTAGGGGCTTATCCCTGTGGTCCCAGCAGCTGGGAGGCAGAGGTGAGAGGCTCGGGGAGCAGCTGAAAGTTCTCTCTTGGTTTTTTGACTTCTAGATGTCCTTTGGCCATAAGGGTACCTGGAAGCGTCCATTGCACAATGGCCTTCCTTCATCATGAGTTGGCACACCAAGCAGAAAGCATGGAGGAAGGCCGGGCGATGGTGGCACACGCCTTTAATCCCAGCACTTGGGAGGCAGAGGCAGGCAGATCTTTGTGAGTTCGAGGCCAGCCTGGTCTACAAAGTGAGTCCAGGACAGCCAAGGATACACAGAGAAACCCTGTCTTGAAAAACCAAAAGAAAGCATGGAGGAGAGGACCCAGAGGTCAAAGCCAAGTATTACAGATAGAGGAGGCTCTGAGAGACTCCTAGCATACACATTGCTGGAGTTATCAGTCCTAGTATATTGTGCCTTGGACTCAGCTCCATGGGAATGGAAGACACCTCTTTCCCCCAAAATATACCATGGTTAAATAAATAAACAATTGACTGGCAGGTGGCACATGCCTTTAATCCTAGCACTCAGGAGGCAGAGGCAGGTGGATCTCTGTGAGTTCAAGGCCAGCCTGGTCTACAAAGTGAGTCCAAGACAGCCAGGGATACATATGGATACCCTGTCTTGAAAAACCAAAGAAAGAGAGAAAGAGAGAGAGAGAGAGAGAGAAAGGAAGGAAGGAAGGAAGGAAGGAAACTATGTGAAGTAAATAAGTCCAATTGAAGAAGCTGGGCATGGTGGTGCACACCTTTAATCCTAGTACTCGGAAGGCAGATCTCTGTAAGTTTGAGGCCAGCCTGGTTTCCAGAATGAGTTCTGAGATAGCCAGGGCTACATAGAGAAACCCTGTCTCAAAAAAGAAAAGAAAGAAAGACAAAACAAAACAAAAAAACCCAAAACTATATGAAGTAAATAAGTCAAGTTGGTTTCTTTACTGCAGAATTTCTCAAAACCTTTAATATACTAGCAGGACCTAGAAGACATAAGGCAGAGGTATGGTGTATAGTATATAGTATTTTCTAAATGCATTAACCACTTATATCTTTATTTTATGTGTCAATTCAACTGGTCCATTGACTGCTAAAATATTTTTATTTTAGGCATTGTTTTAGACATTTCTTTGAAGGTTTAATTGGATAAGATTAAAATTTAAATTATCAAATAAAATCATACTGTCTGTACTCCCTAGTGTTGATGGGCCTTGTTCAACCAGGCAAAGGTCCAGCACAGAAAAGCAGATCCCAGCCGTGAGAAGACTACTGGATAGGCCCGAGCCCTGTCAGAGGAACCGGGCCTTCAAGAACACCAGACACAGATATGTGTTCCCACATCTTTGCTTTCGGTTCCCAGTCATCTCCCTACAGAGCCTTGAGCACTAGCTTCTGGCTGAACCGTTTGGGTGAGGGGTCCCCCATCTTTCAATCTCACAGGGCACACCCCACTCCATCCACTGTCAACCAACTTGGCACCTAATACACAGATGACACTGTGTTGAGTAACAAAGTAAAAGGTTGAAACACAGCCATCCCTCATGAAAGAAAAGTCCATTTACATGTCCAAATAAGGAAGATGCTTATCCACTTAGCTTTAACCGGCAACTTGATATAGCTGAGAGCAAAGCCCCCAATGAGGACTCGCCTACATCAGATTGCCTGTCGGCCTGTCTGTGGGGGACTGTCTTGGTTATTCATTGATGCAACAGGGCCCAGCCCACTGTGGGTGGCACCATGCCTAGGCAAGTGGTCGGTCTTGGGTTGAAATAAGGTTATCTTAGCATGAGCATGTAAAAGGGCCAGAGAGCCAGACAGCAAGCAGATTTCCTCCATGACTGATTCCTTCCTCCAGGTTCCTGCCCTGAATTCTCTTAGTGATGTGATGAGAGAGACCTGAAAGTATAAGCCACAGAAAACCCTTTTTTCCCCAGGTTGCTTTCGGTCAGCTTTTCATCACATTCACAGAATGACACTAAAACAGTGGTCATCTCCGCTGAAGTGAGTTCTGGAAGATTCATTGCCTTTCGGCATTCTCCCTCTGTTCTCAAGTCCTCAAGCATTTTGCGGCCATCTTTGGGCTTGCTAAGTTCTTATTCAAAACTCCTAGATCTCTACCTCTCTAAATGATTTTTCTAGAAGGTTTTCCAGAAGGATAATGCCAGCTTATGGCAGCATGAGAAAGAGGGAGCGAGTTGCCCACTCAGAGTTCCCACTGCCAGGCTAATTCTCAAGGGCAGAGGATGGGCCCGGAGCAGGGAAGGCTGTACGCTATGCATCTTTCCTTCTGTCTTCAGACAGGCTCTTGCAAGCAGGGCTCATTTGGTCCTCCAGACCAAAGCAGCGTGGGTTCTGCCTGGCAATTTGCTACTGTGAGAAAGTTACAGATACCTTGCTGGGCCATCACTTCATTCTGCTTGGAACTGAATGGAACCTGACCAGCGGCTGCCACAATGACTCACAGAGTAATTGTTCCCTCTGAGACTTACATGAGCTCCCACCAAGTTTACCACATGAAGCAAGGACAGCTGGTCTGAGGCATCGGGCTGTGACTGTGAAGTCAGGAGACCCATTGTGACCAGTGGTATTTATATACCTGGAGAGTGTGGTCCCCTTCAAAATAGTCACCTTGGACATCCCTGTTCCCAGCAATGCTGCTGCCTTTGGTCACTTCTTTTCTTGACACTTTTTTGGGAACTGCCTTTGGGGTCAGATCCTCTGAGGAAGAGTCACTGGTGTCACTTTCTTTGTCATGGAAAATAGCTTTGCTCAGCTTTGCTACATACCTCATTCCCCAACCTGGCTTTTAAATGACCTTGGCCACATTAACCTCTCCCCCCACCCCAAACCCAAGAAAGACTTCACAGTTAGTGGGAGTAATGCTGACTGTGAGTGTAGCAAACAGGAAGCATCCGGTTGTGTGGGACAAAGAGGCTGTTAGAACTTCAGGCCTGGGGCTAAGTACATGTTACCCATGGTGGGCTTTGTCTCCTTGGCTCTTGTATGGGCTGGCTGCTGCAACCACTCTGCAGATGAGACCTCAAGTCTCAGGGAGAAGACCTGTCTGAGAGCCCAGAGCTCCCAAAGAGGCCTCATACTCCATCTCAAGGTGTTTTCTTTGCATTGCCCAAAGCCAGTCACCTGTTTAAACAAAGGTTTCGTGCCGAACTGAAGAACAACCCAGCAAGGCAGAAAGGTACATGCCTGTAATTCTATCACTTGGCAGGTGAAGGCAGGAGGATCGCCTAGAGTTCAGGGCCAGCCTGGGTTACACAGCAAGACTCTGTTTCAAAAACAAAAATATCAACTAATCCACCCACAAACAGTCCCGTCCCTTTAAGCACCACCACGATGACTAGCCCCTTCCACAGGATTGGCATCTACTTGCTCTTTATGCCGACTGGAAAGAGGCGGTCTGGGGCCAGAGAACCAGACTCAAGCTTGAATCTCACTCCATGGTGTAATGCTGAGCATCCCTGGATCAGTCACCTTTAGTTGCAACATCTTGAAACAAGGAACAGAGGACCTTCTCTCTCACAGGGTTGTTGCAAGAGTCCTATGTGTACATCTATCCTGTGCCCACAGCAGCTACCATTCAAGTGACATCCATGTCTGTCACCCCCGGGACCCTGCTAGGAAAAGGCACTGTCCCCTGCCTAAGAAGACAAGAGATCAGGTGACAAGGCTGGCTGTAAACAACAAAACAGAGACTTCCCAATCTCTGAATGGCCTCCAAACTGTGGTAGGGGAAAATGTCAATGGAAGGAGGTGAGATGCTCACCTAGCATGCATGAAGCACGAAGCACGCACCTGTACCTCATAAACTGGGTGTGGGGGCACATACCTATAACCCCGGCACTTGGGAGGTGGAAGCAGGGGATCAGAGGTCAAAGTCATCCTAGGCTACACGGTGTGTTTGAGGAGAGCCTGGGATACACAAAGCCCTGTCTGAAAGAGACAGGGCAGTTGAGATGGCTGAGAGAAAGCTCTTGTTACCAAACCCGATGATCCGAGCTCCAACCCTGGGACCCACAAGATAGAAGGAGAGAACTCCCACAAGCTGTTCTCTGAAGTCCATACATACATGGAGGTATGTGCACCCTACATGCAAATAAGTGAACAAAATAAGAAATAGGGATGCGTGGGGGTGGGGGGGGGATACAAAGAGTCATTTGTGGTCCACAGGTGTACTCAGCACGGCAGGCCACAGAGGTGGCCTTGGGTTCAGATCCTTGCTTTGACATTAAAAAAAAAAATTAAGGCGTTATTTTTACTTGTTATTTGTGGTGTGTGTGTGTGCGCGCACGCGTGCAGAAGCCAGAAGAGGGCATTAGATCCCTTGAAGCTGGAGTTTAGTAGGCAATTGTGAACTGCTGTACACTAATGCTAGTAACAAAACTCTGCAAGAGCAGCTAGCACGCTTAACTACAGAGCCACCTCCTCAGCCCCAACCTTGCTGTGATTTTTATCAGCTCGGTGCCTCTGAGGCCACTACTCCATCTCTCAACCCCCTATTTTTGATAAGGAAAATGTATATGTACAGTTGAGAGAGTCAAGGCAGAAAGTAGGAAAGTGTGCTGCAGTGTGCCTGGAACAGAATTAAATGCAGACCTGTGCTGACTCCCGGTGTTACAGAGCCAGTTTCAAATGACCTCAGGCTGGCTGAGGAGGTACTGCCCACGTTTCAAAGGTCAGGAGACAGGGTCTCACATAGCCCAGGCTATCCTCCAACTTGATATGTATCGGGGATGGCCTTGAACTTCTGATCCTCTTGCCTCCACCTTCCAAGTGCTGGGACTTAAGGCACACGTTACTTTGCCTAAAAGAGGTCCTTTTCTGAACACCAAGCATTCAGCTTAATCAAAGACTCTTAATTTTCTTTCACTTTTTACCCACAATCCTCAGTGACTCTATTTGGGGATTACCCTAAAGCTAGCAAGCTACCTTTTTTTTTTTTCCAAGACAGGGTCTTGCTGGTGAACTCCGGCTGGATGTGAACTCTCTTCAATCCTCCTACCTCAGCATGCTAAGTGCTAGGGTTATAGGAATGCCTGACTAGCAAGCCCAAATACCTTTGGCTTTAAAAAACATGATTTATTTATTTCGTGTGCATTGGTGTTTTGCTGGCATGTGTGTCCATGTGAGAGTGCCAAAGCTGGAGTACAGACAGTTGTGAGCTGCCACATGGGTCCTGAGAATTGGTCACAGGTCCTCTGGAAGAGCGCCAGTGCGCTCTTAACTGCTGAGCCATCTTTCCAGCCTCTAACTTTGGAGCATAAAGAAAATAGAGATCCCAGGCTACCACTGAGATTCTCATGTCTAGGTTCACACTCCATCTATCCAGTGCCCAGGTGGCTTGTAGCTAGCACTTGGTCAGCCTCTGGGAAAAGGATGAGCTAGACAAGAAAACCCAGAGTAGATTAGAATCTCTGCCTCCCAGGGTATAAACTGGCCAGCTAGATGCAGTGAATAAATCTTGGGCTCCAGGTCACCCTCTGGAAGCCCCCTTGGGGGGCCCACAGGTGGCGCTTGGAGGTGCCTATATAGCCATGACCTTGAATTCCAAGGTCTCGGCCAAGGGAATAGCAATGAGATTTCACCAGGCAGGGCTCTCTCCTTGATGTATCCTGACCTGGGGAATTGGTGTCAGAAGACACAAAAAAGGCAGATGGTATTTTCCAGGGTCCTGGCCTACCATGGAGAGGAGCCCAAGGCCTCATTCATGTCCTTTCCCACCACAGTTGGTGCCAGGGAAGCTGCCATAGGATGACAAAAGCCCGCAGAGACACAAGATTAATGACATTTGAGGCAGGTGATCTGCTGTCCCTTGCCAGCTCCCATGTCCTGGCCAGGCTGTATGAGGCATGCAGTATAGCAAGAGCCTGGCAGGGAGGCCAGCCCTCACCAAGCAGGCAGAGCTAGTCACTGTATGCATTCACTGTCAAGGACCCCCCACCCCCCACCCAAGACCTGAGCCTTCTATTCATCTCTCTCCCCACCAGGCTTTGTCATGGCGGCAAATAGAAGGACCAACTTGGTGAGCAGAGAGAGCAGCAGAGCCACGGCAGGCAGGCAGAGCTTCTGCAGGCCCCAGAGCCTGGGCTCCATGTTGGAATAGGGTCTTTGTGACTTTGTTTTTCTCCCAAGAGGGTTTGTCTGCCTACTGGCTTTCTATCTACCTTGCTTTATTAACTTACAAGTTATTGCTTTTTTTGAAGGATACTTAATGCGCAATCATAAGGAAACTGAAAAGCAAAAATCCTAGTATCAGGACTCCTAAACTCATTCCCCACTGGTCCTTCACAGTGACAGTATTCTGTGTCTCCTTCCAGAACTTTCCAAAGCTCATTTCTGGCATTTTAGAGCTTAAAGATCTTTGATTTCACTGTTTATATTACTCTATTACTTTTACAAATTATTATTATCGTGATACTAGGTTGACTGTTTTTCCATTCAGTCCCTATGTTCCTATGAGGACATCTCCATGCTGGGTCGTGAATCCCCTTCCTACCTCCTGATCTACAGCCTTCCTTCTCAGCTAGAGATCATATACACATAGACCCAGAGGCCTCCTCAGAGTAAGGACGGCCAAGTTAGCTCATCAGCTTGGAGTAGCTGGGATGTATCCTGGAAGTAGTCAACAGGAGGGTAGCAGGGCAGTATCTGTGTGTCTGTACCAGCCTTTGGGGTTGAGGCACTGAATTACACAGTGAGGCAGCCAGAGAACACAGCCATATTTACTCCCCATTCTGGGCCTCTCCGATCTCACAGTCTTCCTATCGCTGTCATTCGGCCCCTGCCATCCAGGTCTTTTTCACAAGGCTCTCCTCTCCCCCTGATGATAAGGATAACCAACATCCCCAGGGCCTGCTGTGGGCCAGCTCCTGGTGGGCAAGGTTTCCCACTTAGAGTCACTGCCAAAACCTAAGAGCAAATTCTACAGCACACAGTGGTTCCCTCCCTTCAGGAGCTCGCTCAGAATCCATGCACACTCCCAAACCTGCTCACCAAGACCTCAGAGCCTGAGGATCCCAATACCACTCCAGAACATTTTTTTTCCCTGTCAGCCAGGGAATGCCCAACTCAGGGCCCTAGCATGATTCTTACCCTTGAGCATTGGGATTCTCAGCAGTAAGAGCAAGCCGGGGTGCCCTTTCTTTTCCCTCCCAGTAGACTGACAATTGCAGGGACCCATTGACTAGTACAAGAACATAAAGCACTCAGAATTACCAAGTTCTGGACTTGGACAGCAGGGAGGGCACCTCCGGAAACAAACACAGCAGCTTTAGGGGAATCTGGGCACACATTAGTGATGGGGCTGTTCTCATCCATTGAATAGGCCCAGGGTTCCTCCTCAGCCTTTCTACACACTCAAGTCCTCAGATACTCACCCCCCATCCTTTCCCTGTTATATTTGACTCATGATTGATGGAAAACAAGCCTTGGCTCTCCCCCATCCTCTCAAACAGGCCCTCACCGAAGAGAACAACCTGTACTGCTATGCAGTAGACCAGGGCAGTTCAGCCTAACAAAACATCCTCAAATGTATTGGAGGCTCCTCATTCATAGATACTTCAGATCCAGGCAGGCCTGAGAGTTTGCTCAGGGAAAGACAAGAATCCCACGGTTGCCCCCTCTAGACACAGTCACTTCCAAGGGCATTAACTCTGGTCTATGAGTCCAGAGTTAAAAAACAAAATGAGATAGGACAAGCAGCGGGATGCACCCCAGGCCTGGGCATAGGGGCAGCTGTAACCATTACTGGGAATCCTTAGGCTTCCAGTTAGCTTACTATTGGAAGTGGGCTGGGCTGAGCTGGGTAGGGACTGAGAGTGACTCTTACCAACTTTAGAGCAGACGGCCCTTTTGGCTGAGCGGGGTGACTAAGAGCCAGAGGGCCCTTGCCCACTTGGCCTCTGCTGCCTGAGTGACTGCAACATGGACAAATCTGGTCTTTCAATTTCTCCCTCACATCCCAAGAAACACAGCACAGTTTACACGGTCCAGCCCAGGACATTTAGTGCGTGTCTGGGATAAATCTTCTGTTCCCAGTACCCGGGGAGCCTCTGGCTGCTGGAGCAAGGCTTCAGTGTCCCATATTCACAGGGAGGACAGGAGTCTCTTCGCAGAACTTCAGTGTGCCAGCAGCCACCTGCTGACCTTCCCTGCTCATGCAGGTTGGCTGTGTTTGACATCAGCGCCAACTCTGCCCGGACCACATCTGTGTTTCCTCACCCCTCTCCCCAGTCTGTTGCAGCCCTTACCTCAAAGCCTCAAATGCCCTGGGGCGCAATCCTCTAGTCCACCCGGGACTGCTCCCCTGGGACACTCAGGATTTTCTGTTTCCTGCTCGGAGCTACTCAAATTCAACACAATGGGCAGTAGGGCAGGAAGAGAAAAGCAATCAACCTTGGATTCCAGACATAACATGCACATTCCTCTATCTGGGAAGTCTTCTGTCGCGGTGGGATTTGGACAAGTCCAGAGCAGTGAGGAGCCACCGCTGACTGAGCGCTCACTGTATACAAGTCTCTGCTTAAGCTCTTTATGCTTACCATGTTTTAGTTGCTCCAGCACTACAAGAAGGGTCACCTCGGGTCAGGAATCTGAGGCACAGAGAGGGCAGGTCGTTTATCCAGAGCCACAGAGCAGGGTGCACGGGAGCCAGACAGTGTAGCTGATGCTGTTGCTGAACACATGCAGGAGTGAGAAGAGGCGGTGACTGACTGACAATATCTTCCAGTTTCTGTGGTGTCCCGTTTCAAGCCATCAGTGTGACAACTCTGAGGGGTAGAGACGGATGGGCCACAAACTGCCACTGTACAGTCTGCACCTCAACAGCCCAGTAGGCATGGGCTACCTGCTTCACACGCTGAAAGCAAAGTGTCCCGCAGCCTCAGGAGATAATGAGCTCTGTCTGTTATGATCTTTGCTTTTATTGTGATGTGTTGAATCACTCATTTCTATTACTTCACGCTCAATAGTGATTGTGTTTCACAATCAGTCTTAAAAAAACAAAAACAAACAAACAAAACCCCTAAACATTTAACAATGGCCTCTCCTGGAGCCCAGGCACCCGGACCTAGGTTTCCTCCCAGTCGGAGGGCTAGCTGCTTCCCTTATGGGCGTGCTCACTGCTGCCCAGCCAGTTGCTGGGCGGCTCCTTGCTCAGCTTGAGCAGCTGCTGTGAGCAGCAGAGCCAGTCTTGGTCACTGCTATCCACCTGGCTCTCTTCTTCCCTTCTGTGGTTCTGAGGATTCCCTTTCCTCACTTCTAATCTCCCTATCATTCTCAAACAGCAAGTATTAAGCACTTACTGTATGCCAGGATTGCAACCCAGGGCCAGAGGAGGACAGCTTCAAGGAGACTGAGCCCTCTAGGGGTATTGGAGATGGCTTCACAGAGACGGGATACCTGGGGAGGGTCTCACAGCATGCAAAGAAGCTCTCAAGGGTGGAGAAAAGCCTTCTGGGAAGGAACAAATCTCAAGTGTGCGTGCGGGTAAGTTTTCAGGTGCTTGTGGGCATCAGACAATGAAGAGAAAGGGAAACAAACTGCAGATACTGTGTCTTCCTGGGAATCCCTGGGTTACTGGACGGAGAGAGGGAAGGCACGGGAAGGCACGCAGCGGGCGAGGTGAACTGCCATTGCTGCTCTGGGTCTGTGCAGGGCTGGGAGGCATGAGCAAAATTCAAGGCAGGCTCCAGCATCGCACTCAGACTCTGACTTGGGAGCTGATAGAGAAAGACTGAAGCAAAGATGACAATGGAAGGCACAAGAAGGAAGAAACACAGGCCATTAAGAGAGGATTCTATCCAGAATGCCCCTAATGGAGCCTGGGGACCGGCAGAGTGCAAGGGTTCAAACAGTGCCTTAATATCCCCATCCCGGGGAATGAGACTCCCGGGGCTGTTGTGAGGAAGCAATGAGTTATTTTTAGGAAAATGCTGTCGCATAGTAAGCACCCACTAAACGTCAGTTATCGTGACTGTTACTATTATTATTATATTATTAAGATCATCCATGGGGCTGAACGCCACCATCAGGCTCTGCACCTGGTTGCGATGCTTCTGCATGTTCAGCAGGCAGAGGGCATTCCTCGGGAAAAGTGGGGCTGGAACACCTGCCAGCTTGTGTGAAGGTCAGGAAAGCCGCAGAGGCAGTCAGTGTGTCCTGCGGGGCGGGGGGCTGTGCGCGCGGGCGAGCGAGCGCGCATGTGCTAGGGGAAGGCCCTCCACAGCTGGAGGCAGCTCAGTGCTACAGAGCCCGCAACACTGCTCAGAAGGAGAACTAGAAACTAGGGCTGGGCTGTGATCCTGGCTTCTAAGGCGTCCGTGCACCTCTCCTTTCAGCTCTAGAAAGACCCGACTGCGGGGCTGGCGCCCACGGGCTGCAGAGTCGGAGAGGGCCTGTAGGGGGCTCTAGAGCCCTTTTATTCCCGGTATCCAGGCAGCCAGGAGACCCCATGTAAAACAATGGTGCTTACTAGCTCTCAAGTCTGGGAGGAGTGAGGAGCAGCTGGGGTTGGCTGGTATTCTGCAACTAGCGGCTCCTAGTTTTTTTTTCTGCACACACAGAGCCCGCCCCAAACTGGCCCTGTTCAGATTTGATCCCTGGTCCCCTCTGCTCCCAATATGACACAGATGCAAGTGGGATTCCCCACAGCCTCTTAACGGTGTTCTCCACAGGGAGACAGGGGATAGTATCTTTCTTGGTCATTTAGGTAGAGCAAGGGTCTCTTCTTACTGGTTTTTTTTTTTTTTTGTGGTTTTTCGAGACAGGGTTTCTCTGAATATCTCTGGCTGTCCTGGACTCGCTTTGTAGACCAGGCTGGCCTCGAACTCACAAAGATCCGCCTGCCTCTGCCTCCCAAGTGCTGGGATTAAAGGCGTGCGCCACCACCGCCCGGCCCTCTTCTTACTGTTTAAGTGTCAGGTTCTTGTAGCAGTTGTCCAACATGTTTTGTTTGGGGGGCGGAACATCAAGCAAATACGGGCCCCTGAAAGGATTTTTGCCTCTGCTTCTCCCTAGAGCAAAACTCAACAGCTGGCACCAATGGACTTATTTACTCAATCACGATTCCACTGACACATCTGGAGAGCCGAACTCACTTCTACCCACTAACCCCTGAGGCTATGAACAGCCTAACCAGTTAATATTGGCAAGATGCTGGATATGGTCATTGAATACTTTGAGGGCCAGAAAGATGGCTAAGCGAGTAAGGGCGCCTGTTGCCAAACTCATTCCCTGGAGCCCTGCAAGGGGGAAGGAAAGAACCAACTCTCACATGTTGTCTTCTGACCTCCAATGGGCACCATGGCACAAATGTGCCCACACATATACACATACATTCAGAAACTCAAAATAAATGAATAAAAAAATGTAATTTAAAGTAATTTGAGCTGAGTGCAATATTGCATGCCTGTAATCTAAGCACCTGGGAGACAGAAGCAGGAGGATGTGGGGTTCAAGGTCATCATTGGCAACATAGTGAGTTCAAGACCACCTTGGGCCACATGAGACTCTGTCACAAAACACCAAAAATAAATGAAACAGATAAATAAATTGAAAAGAACAAGGAAAAAAATTGGAACTCCTTCCCCCAACACCCTCCACTCATCCCCCAAACACTAAACATATAACTGCTCTTTCGGGCTTTGTCAAAAGTAACAACAGCAATAACAATAGTGATAGGGCAAATATAGTATTGCATTACTTAATCAGACAAATTTAAGGTTTAACAAATATTGCATAAGATTTACACTAAAAGTCGCTATCTAAATTAAACTAAGTTATATAAGTTAAAATTACATTTAACTGAGCGGTCTCTATCTCACCAAGCAACTCTAACCAGGAGGCTGAGAATATACACACTCATTCAGAGGAAAATTTCCTATTCATCATGCCCACCCCCCTGGTAATCCCTTCTCTAATCCCCTGTGTTACACATACAGAAATCCAAGCCACAGTGATCACATTAAGCTAAGTCCAGTTCAGGCACCCTGCTTTCATTAACACTAAACAGTTGTGACACGCCTACTGCATGTCTATGAAATGCCTAGCCCTTGTCAATGACGGATCTGATCGCCACAGCAACTTAAAGAGAGGTAGATGTTGTTGATGGGAAGAAAGAGAATAAAATTTCTGCAAAAATCTGTGAATCTGGGTGTAGTCGTGCATGTCTTTGATCTCAGCACTCTGAAGACAGAGGCAAGTAGATCCCCTTGAGTTTGAAGACAGCCTGTCTACGTAGCAGGTTCCAGGCCAACTAGTGAGCCTCAAAGGAAACAAATAAAAACAGACACATAAAACCCTTCAGAAATCCATGAATCTGATTTCCATGTACATTTCCAGTTAGTTACTTCTTGGGGAAGAGAGGAGAGAAACCAGAAAAGATTCTTCATCATTGATAAACAGGCAATGCTATACAGGAGAGTGTCTTCACTTCAACCGATTGCCCCTGGAATCAGTATCGGATTGTGGAATGCACAGAAGGGAAGCCCCAACATCCAATAGTAAGTTGGCCTTGTACTTGCTGAAGACAGAGTTACACCTCTCTGTAATGAACAGCTAGCTCATTTGCTACTAAGGCAGGCAGGCATGCTCCGGCCATCCCTGAACACTCAGTGACAATGACACACCGACTCCAAATGTTCTCTGGAAGAACAAACAAAGCAAAACAAAAAAATCCTTTCTCCTAATCCTTCTTAAACTCAACAAGACTGATTGGTTCTTATTATTCATGAATTATTTAAAAAAAAAATCCTCTGAGTCCAACCATAATTGCAGCCATAACATTTCTCACTGACCGAATGAAAGGCAGATTTGAACCTGAACTGTACAGCTTACTTTTGCTTGCATTTCCAGAGGGGAATGTTTCGTTTGCTAAATCAGTTACCAATCAGTTCTTAATCCAAAGCTTTGATTTTATTTTTTTTGCAAAGGTGGTAAGAAGCTGAGTAATAATGATACTAAGATGTTCAAAAGACTGCAGACATCAGGATCCCTGACATATCACGGGAGACAGAGCTGAGTCTTACTTTCCAAAGTGTGTGCCTGAGCACACATAAAAGCAAACGAGAGAGAACATAACCGTGCCATCGTTGGGATACAAGAGTAACTCAGAGACACTTGGAGAGGTCAACTCTCTCCCTGCAAGCTGGGACAAGAGCCTGGCAGAAATGGAATGGCCAGTAAAGTGACCGAGGCCAGAGAGGTGACTTTGTTCACTTCATGGCATTCTTGAAGATGTTTCATGTCAAAGCGTCACCCCCTTGTCCCCCAAAAGACCCAACTTGCAAACATCTGAGAAGGTGGCCAGAAGAACCACTGGATGGGAGCATGAGAGGTGAAGTCACACAGGAGCTGCTGAGGTAAAGCAATCACTGAACTGGCATCCTTAATAAGCAGCACCTCTCTTCCGCATTTCTCTGGAGCTGGGGACATGTGGTTTTAATTCCAGATTCTCTGCAACCTGCCTGCGAATATCCAGACACAGGGCTGGTTTTGCTCCTGGATGAATTCAATATGCAAGCCTGAGGCCTTTGAATATTTACATTCCCACAAATATATTTATGTTCTGAGGCAAAATGTGGCCACCCTTATCTGGATACTGTGAGAAAATTGGTCATGAGAATTGCTTGGCACTCTGGGGGAAGGAAAAGGTGAAAGCTGTTATTACCATTCCTATAATCATTACAACCGCCACCTTATTGCTATTATTTCTGTAAAAAGTAGTGTTCTTTCTGACAGAGCTTGTTAGCCTGACTGTTTAAGTAGACGGCGTCGGCGTCAACAGACCCAGGAGATGGCTGACAAAGAGTCAGACTGAAAGGAGAAGGCTGGATACTGTTCCGTGCACGCTGAAGGGCTGGTTCACTATTAACGATGTCCCCTGCAGATCAATTAGGAAAGTGGAAGCAGAGCACATACAAGCTTGCTTATCTGCTTTACCAGGGTCCCAAACGAGGGCACCCAGGACCAGGCAGTGAGATGGGGGAAGATTTGAAAACTGATTCTGCAGGGTTTGCTGCTTCCTGCTACCTCCATTCACACTCTATCTCCTGATTCCCCAGGTAACAGAGTCAGCTTGATTGAAATATGAATACTGGGTCTTTCTTCACTGTTCATGCTGTTTCTACCAGAACAGGTGAGCAGGTGGACCACAGCCGATAAAGGGACCCATAGAGTGGAGTAGCTGATGGTGGGTACTCCGTATCAGACTTCACTGGCTCCACCCCAGGACAGCTCAAACACACCCGTGCATGCACAGAGACATGTGTGCATAGTCAGACCCAGGTACTTACAGTCTCCCTCCAAAACGTGAAATTGAAACAGGATAGCGGACAAGGACATGTTGTACAGAGTGGGAATGAAAACACAGAAGGATGATGAGTCAAGACGGACAACTACGAGGCTAAACTGTGAGGCGTGAGAAAAAGGTCATCTAGGACAAGGGCCTTCACCCCACCGCTCCCAAGAACGTGTCCTTAGGACTGTGTGACCTTGTTCTCTGCCCTTCCGAAGCCAAGAACACAGGGAAAAGCTGGTGATGTTCAAAACCACCTTTCCAGGTCTTTTTTCCCTTCTCTCATTCTCTCTCTTTTTAGCATAGATCTTACTGTTTCTCTTTTTTAATGTAGTTCTTATATAGCCCAGGCTAGCCTCCAACTCTATGTGCAGCTGAAGATGTCCTTGAACTCCTGACCCTCCTGATATCACAAGGGTTGGGATTGCACTGTCATGCCCAGCTTCAGGTATCTACACAGTCAGGTAAAATAAATAAACAAACAAACAAACAAACAAACAAATAAATAATAATCTCAAGCCAGAAACCCAAGCAAAGTGAATTAGCAAAGGGATGATAAAAAGGATGTATGGATTCCAGTTGATTTGAGCAATTGAAAATTAAAGAGCCAAGTGAAAAGAATACTTTGCATTTCAGACCTGAAACTCTGGGATGACAGCACCCAGTGTGATTTTGGTGTGTCACCTTCGCTCTGTTTTAAATGTGGTGATTTAGTAAAATGACAATCATCAGGCAGCCAGCTAGCTCCTGTTGTACTTGGCCAGAGGTGACCATGCTGTACTGTTAAACACAAAACTGATCTCATTTGAAGCCGGATGAGAAAAACAAAACCCAGACAGAGTTTGTGCAACTACTCTTTGACCCTTGAATAAGATGGTGTTGAAGAATAAAATAACATTTTCTTGAAACCCATTCCCAGAAATAACCCCATCCTGGACAATGTTGAATAACAGAGGGGATTAGGAAAAAAACTCCACCCTGAACAAAGCTGAATGACAGTATGAAATAGGAAATCTGGGGGTCTTAAAGAACAAAAGAGGAAAATTTATTTTTTAAGATAAAAATCTATAGGTTTAAAAACACAACCAAAAAATGAAGAGTATATACACATTCACACACACATATATCACCTTAAAAACTTTAGGTTTACATGATTACTCAATTCACACTGAGACAATCCTAATTCTAAGATGTTTAGCAGACTATCCCCACTCTCAACTTATCAGATCCCACAGAGAAAGGGCAGATGAACCACAACCATCGATCCTTTAAACTCTAGCTTCTGGTGATGTAGCTGTCCAGGGAGAGTGGAGGATTTGAAGCCTGGAGCAGAATGGCCCAAGTACTCTAGTGTCCTTATGAATGCTGTTAGAGGGGCAGACCTGCCTTCACTCTCTCTCTCTCTCCCGGGTTTGCCCCAGTCTGGCAAAGGCTGAAGTCGGAAAAGAGGCCTTTGAAAAAAAATTAGAATCCTTTATACCACAGGAACACAGCCAGTGGGTCCCTCTGTGATCCCTTCCACACTCTGGATCAACCTCAAGATGAGACTTTCTACTGGAATGTCGCCAGGCCTGACCTCAGCTCAGGCAAGGGACAGGCAGGCAGCCGTTTGTACACTGTCACTCATTTTAAAGGGAGGGCAATGCCCATGGTAGATGCTTGCACACACCGGCACACATAGCTCTGCAGAGCAGAGTGACCCAAGGTTGGATGCAGCTCCTGATGCAAAAAGGCTTGACACATCTTTACCCCAGTCCTTATAAGTTAAAATCCCCTTAAGATCCTCTCCGATTTTAATCCTGACCAAGGCAGAAAGCAAAAAAGAGAGGCAGGCACTCCTCTTTTTTGGAGGGAGAAGGGAAGGGAGAAGACCAGGTTGCTGCACGTGTCTGCCCTTGTGCAATGTTTGGTGTCTAGTCTTGAATGATGAACTGGGGTCTCTGCTCTCAATGACTGGCTCTCTACAAATCTCCAAGCAGGACAGCCAGGAGCTGGGCTGCCTTGCAGAGCTCAGGCTCCTCTGGGGACGCACCCACTTCCTGCAAGCTGATTGTGGAAGATGAGATGAGTGAATATAAGCCCCTGTCCCTGATCCCCAAGTGCTCGGGGCAGAAGTCACCATGAGCTGGGACTCCCAGACTCCGAGGACCAACCAGCATGCAGCCAAAGACACAGATCACACCATCCCAGTGTGACTAGGAAAATGAGGAATGAAATGCCCCAGCAGACAAGAATTGAGGGTCACTAACCTGGTGTCCCAGGGAAGAAAAGTCTTCCAGTACCAACCTCCCCTACTCACTGCCTGGAAAGCCTCTCCAGAGGCAGGTGTCTGGTCTCAGCACAACTCTGATGTTGTCAGTGAAAGATCAGTGGCCCTCACTAGTGGCAAGAGGCAGTCTGGTCCTTCGAGGGTTAATCTGCCAGGACAGCTATCACAGGGGTCACAGAGATGTGCAGAGAAGTTGAGCAACCCTGTCCCTCATGGCTGGTCTGCTAATTACATTTGCAATTATAAGTGCCACAGTCCCCCTGCACAAGAACCAGACCACATTGGGCCAATGGGACAACCAGATGTAACCCGGCCTCAGGCCACTCTGGTTTCATCAGGAGACACTAGGGCCAACCGAAGCCTGTGGACCCCACCTCTAAGTAATGGTCCTTTTTGCAAGCATTCCACAGATGTATGAGTGTATTGGGACAGAGATGGGGAACTCTGCAGGCACGAAGGAGGCTCTGTCAGGGGTCACAGATGTATACTACTCACACACTCATACACACACACACACACACACACACACACACACACACTTATTTTTCTTCAGACCTAGAAGCAGCAGGGAGTCTCAAGGGCACACAGCAGAGCGGTCAGGATGCTTCCAAGCTGACTGACTGGGTTGGCTGCAGCCCATCTGCCTCAGCACTACCCTCATGGCTTCCCAAGAACAACCCGCAGACCCTGCACTCACAGTCTTGCCCCATGTACCCTTGAGGGATTTCAGAGACTGAGAAGGACACTGAAGCTGAGCACCCCAGCCAAGCTGGACCACTGCAGTAACACTGAGTCAAGAATCACCAGAATCTCAGATAGACAGAGGCCCTTGGCAGTGCTGGCTAATGCTGGACAGAGCTTCAGTTTATGCCAGAAGACCACTTCAAAGGTTTCCTGCTGAGAGAGATGGCAGGTCTCATGAGAGGGAAGGCATCAGAATCAGGGTGTTCAGGGTATGGGTTAGGCTTTATTTGAAAAAGTAGATTATGGCCTAAAGGTCTACCATTCTTTCCTTTACATTTTGGCCATGGCTCAATGGTCTTGAGATGACCATAGGGTGACAGGTCAAATGGCACCCTGCCTCTGGTCTGTGTGCTGTTGGCCAGATGCTTTCCTTCCGCAGCCTGCCTGCTCCCTTAGCCTCCCCTGGCCACACTCTCAGGCACTACCACAGCCTGGAAACTAGAGAGATCTCTACTCCAGAGAAGCAAGGAATTTTGCAGAGGACCAAGGAAGGACAGAAACGTTTCAATGACTTCAGGCTCTCTTCAAAAGCCATCTGACAAAACGTCCAGTTACAGGAATACAATGAAGCCCAAAGCATGTAGTTACAAGAGCTTGCCTGAGGACAGGGCACTCTGAGGGGCTGTGTGTGTGACATGAGCCATTTTCACCGCTTCCACCCCTCCCATACACACTGCTGTCCCCGAAAGTCTCCTCTGTCCCCTTTCTCGACTAAATGGGATATTTATTGATTACTCTAAATCGATAGAATGAAAAGGTTCCTGTTTGGGGGATCAAGTTGTTTCTCTCGTACATGCTCTTATAAAAGAAAAAAAATATCTTTTTATATACTGTAATTATTGGCAGAATACAAGATTACTTCTAAGGTGAAAGGAATTGGTAAAAAATAATCCGCCCCAGGAGGAAATTTCCAAGGATATTAGGGATGTCACCGACCAGTAAGGGCCTTAGCACTGACTGGGGCCCTGTGACACTGACCTAATGTTTTTTCTATTTATTGCCTTGGGGCTAAATAACTCCGTCTAGCTATCCAGTTCTCCTCTACCAGTGATCTACACCTCCAGAGGAGTGGCAGACACATAGAGGTTTATTTTCTGGAGCCCCTCCCCTGGAAAACCACGACTAATGCCTTCACTCTGATTTATTTTTGAACGTACCATTAAAAATTAATTTCCCCTTTTGTTTTTCTCCAGGTCACTGACTTTGAATTACCATGTGGCATTTTTCCTACGTGTGAACCCACATATTTTACCTTTGGGACAGTTTGTTCTTTGTTTCCTTAACAACAGCCAAGCGGTCCTACTCCTGAGGAGGTGGCAACCCTACCCCCACCCCACCCCAGACACACACGTTAGGTTTTGTGCCTCAGGTCTCCAGCCAGTACGTCATTGACTCATTCACACACAGGCAACTTGCAGGAGAGGACATGGCTAAGGCCAGTCATGTACAAACACCGATTGGTAAAGGGGGGGGGGGGTCTCCTCCAGGACTGACTACGAGAAAATGAAAATGAAGGGCAGAAAGGTAGGAAGGTGCACACACACACACACACGTGTGTGTGTGTGTGTGTGTGTGTGTGTGTGTGTGTGTGTGTGTTCATTTCACACCTGGGACAGTGAGGGTGACCCAGAGAGCGTGACAAGTGCTCTCTGTGTGTTAGGAGGAGAGAGGAGAGCTGCAGGCGTCCCCTCTTCTGAACTCACACTCCCTGTGCCCTTGAGCATGTTCTCAAGTCTGGGAATGTCAATGAATCCACCTGGGGGTAAAAACTGTATATACAGAACACATGACCCTCCCAACACACACACACACACACACACACACACACACACACACACACACACACA
>CAJQZJ010000909.1:3328478-3409677 GCA_907164525.1 Lophiomys imhausi
ACACACACACACACACACACACACACACACACACACACACACACACATGCCCTACTGTAGGTTCCCCGGGAAACATCAGCCTGTGATAAATAAATTCACGCCACCATTCTTCCAACAAACCAAAGTGTGTAGCCACCCCCCTACCCTGTTTTGTTTCTTTGCTAAAATGGCCCCAAAGCTACCTGCCTCTGTCCCCACCATGCTCTCCTCCTTGTGTCCTGGCACCTATGTATCAAGGCAAATCCAAACCATAGCTCCAGCAAACACCTGCTTATGAACTACTGAAGCTGCTGCTTGGAAGGTCCTGGGTTTAAACAACAACAACAAAAACCTAAACAAACAACAACAAACCCCCAGCATTTGAAGACTGCTTGAGCCTTCAGTAACAGCAGGCATACTTTTGGCTCATGGGTGGACATACTATTGTTATTGTTATTATTATTTTGAAACAGAAAAAAGAAAGAAAAAGGCCAGAAAGGGTAGAAAATCTGCCAGGTTTAGATTAGAAATGATTTTCACTTTACCCCTTCTCCAGACCTCCAAGACCTTCACTCCAACGTTGTTGTCTCTCTGAGAGGCCCTTCTTAGTTCACATTTCTACCCAAACTGAAATTAGGCCTTCTGAGGGGCCTGGGAAGAGCCCAGCTCTTCAACTTGGGGCTGTCCCGTTGTACTTGGTCAACACTATCAAAGCATACATTCCTACACACACACACACACACACACACACACACACACACACGCACGCACACACATTCTCATATTGATTGATGATGGCTTGAGCCAGGGACAAACAGAGAGATATTCCGAGCACAGAGGAAGAAGTCACCTCCGGAGAAAGGGGGCCTAAATAATTTAAATATACAATATCTGACGTACTTGGTAATTTCATGTGAGAAAATGTCCAACAAGCATTGCTGTCCACACCCTCAACCTATTCTTCCCTCGGGGTTCCCGTGGCTCTCACACTCCCTTGAGTAGGAGCCTGAAAGACCCCCCACTCCCACCAGGCAGTCTCAGGAGCTTTGAGCAACATAACCTTGAAAGAGAATGAAAAGCCACTTTTGAGGCTGACCGAAATGAGAATCCATTGTAATTAAGGACCGCTTGCCTCTCCCTCAACACCTCCTTCTGACCCTCTGTTTACATTCTGTAGGTATCTACAGGACTCTTTCCCTGGGGGAAAAATCCCGAAACTGGAAGCGAAATGGTCAGCGCCGGGGGCGGGGGGGGGGGGGCACAGGTCAGCCTGGCTATCAACACAGCTGCGAAGCTGCCTCCTTGTTCAGGTCCGCGGCAAGTGGTAGTAGTCTCGATGGCGAGATGGAGGGTTCGAAACTCCACCGAACCAGACCCAGATGTATGTGGTCCACAGCCTTTACCCTAGATCTGTCTCCCCATTTCATTGGCAGGATGGTGCGGGGTTGGGGGGTGGGAGGGAAGGATGAGTGGTGTGAAAAGGAAAGAACCGTGGTAAGAAAGAAAACCTGACTGGGTAAGTTTCTTTCCGAAAAGAAAAAGAAGAAAGGAGAGTGGGGAAAAACTGGTAGGAGGAAAAGCACAAAGTTACTCGGGACGGCTGCCGTCGAGAAGCTGGAGTTTTCGTTCGTTTCTTTTTATTATCAAGCCTGCGGAGGGCCGTTTTCAGGCAGGCACGGCGGGTCCGAGTGCCAGAGTTCCAGCGAAGCGCGGTGGGACGCGGGGCGCCAGAGGGGAGACCCGGGCAGGTGCTTGCGCCGGGGGGCACGGCCACCTCGGAGAGCGCGCCGTGCTCGGCAGGGCGCGCGGGGCAGCTACAAGCAAGGCTTGGGGTCAGTTCTCCCCTTCCCACACACGATACGCTAGGAAAACTGTCCCAAGACCCCGGAGCTACGGAGAGAGTTACGTCGGGTCGCCGCAGCCGCAGTCGCCCGCTTAACCCACGTTTTGGCGCTGCTCGGCCCGCGGCAGGGAGCTAGCGCCCGGCACACTGCCCCGAACCTCCAACTGACTTCGCCTCCACCGCAGCGCGGAGCGGGCCGCCCCGGCTCCCGGCGGGACTCTGGTTCCCCAAGCAGGGGGTGGAGAGCGCAGCGCTCCGGACCGCCCTGCGCCCCGGGGACTCCCTGGCGACCGCCACGCCGAGCGCGTCCCGAGGGGACCCCGGCGCCCGCCCGCGCGCGACACCTGCAGTTCCCCTCGCCGGACCCGGTACACTTGATTCTCTGCTCCTGGCTGAAGTCATTTTGGGTACCCGCGGGGAGGGTTACTAGGACGGGACAGAACATCCTTGCGGGCACGTTCCCGCACCTGTTATGATGGGCTTCCGCCTTCCCGTCACGGAAATGGAGATATTTTGGTCACCGCGGAGCAAAATCAGAGTGAATGAGAAAGCGCCACCGTTGTCTAAAAGTAAGGGCTCATGAGCGAGGATGCGGGAAAAGTTAAGAGGATGGTTTAAGCCCGCGAGAGAAACCCAGCAAGTGTGCGGTTTCCCTCCCTCCTACGTCCCGAGTGCCCCTCCGAGGTCCCTGCCACTTCAGGAATGTGTAAAAGAGGAACTGCGACATCCAGGATAGAGACATTGGATGGGGGAAGACAGACAAGACAGACAGACAGACAGACAGACAGACAGTCGGACGGACGGACGGACGGAAAAGTAAGGCACCTACTGGCTGTGGTAGCCGAGGGGGTCCGGGATGCAGAGTTCAGACACGTCCATCAGTCCCGTTTTAGCATTCCCAGTTGGAGGAGAAAGGCGGCGGGGAAATCACGAGGAAGACGAGTGAAGGGCACAGGCGAGGTGCGAGTCCCGGCCGGGCACCGTGAGCCTGAGCAGGCGGAGTGGGAGGACGCGGCCGCGGCGGGGGAGCCGGAGGCAGAGAGCCGCGCGCAGCCCCGCGCTCCCACTCATCCGCGCGTTCAGCGAACCGGCAGAGGGGACGCGAAGCCGTGGAGGAGGCTGGGGCGCCCGACACTTGGAGCCCACTAACCCTACTGTAGCTTTAAGGCTGAGAGACTGATGTATGGTTTGGCTCCTATTGGCTATCTCTCAGGGGCTGGACTTAAAGTGACGGAATCGAGCTGGGGTGGGGGGAGGGGGGCCGGCCCGAGAGACTTCAATGGAATCGGACACTCCCGCGGACTAGCAAGGTCCCCACCTCCTGTGGAGTAGGAAGGTTAGATTTTAGAGTCCTGAAGCTTCAGCTCTTGCTCTTGCAGCTGAAAAGCAGGGGGGAAACTCCAACCTGGTGGGACTGTTGGGTCGGGGGAGGTTGCTAACACACGCACCCCCACACGCACAAGCTGGTACACAGCTCTATGAACCAACAGGCTTGGCAAACCCCCTCTCAGTTTGTTCTCCAAATTAAAAACGACTCACATTCCGCACCATCAGTACCATGGAGAAGCAGCCAGTGGCTTAGAAATTTGTAGGTTCAAACCTTGCGTTTAGTGTGCAAACACACAAAGGGTCAAGCCAGCAGGTGAGGTGCAGCCAGCCAGAGGGGAAAGAAAGATTTCCCTCCCTGGCTCCTATCACCTGGGCCAGTCTGCTCTGAAAGGTTGGCATGTGGCTAGATGCAGGGTGCGTGTCCATAAAATGCCTCGACTACAAAGTCAGGCTTTGCCCATTGGCAAATCTCAGTAGTACACCCAGGACACAG
The DNA here is from genome assembly GCA_907164525.1 of Lophiomys imhausi. Classification (NCBI taxonomy): domain Eukaryota; kingdom Metazoa; phylum Chordata; class Mammalia; order Rodentia; family Muridae; genus Lophiomys; species Lophiomys imhausi. Next base: position 3,332,123 of record CAJQZJ010000909.1, read on the forward strand.
GCCCCAGGCATAAATCCCTGTCTGCTTGGGGAAACACAATTGTGCTTTTTTAACCTCCAATTTACCTGTCGCAGCTTCTCTGAGGCACAAGTTGACACTTTCAAGCGCACACCTGAATTCCCAGCTATCAACACACCTGCATCCCTGTCTGCCTCTCCCTCCACGAAGCAGAATATTATGGGCTGCCACTGTACCAAAATGAGCCATAAGTCAAGACCCAGCTCTTCTTGTGGGGCTTTTCATCTTGGGGAAATGTACCTGCCACAGGGATAATAATCAATTTCATGACTCAAGTGTGTGTGTGTGCTGGTGTGGATACAGAATTATTTAAAGGGGGGAGAAAAGGCCCTCAGGAAAGACTATTACTTTATTATTCTCTTATATTCTACAAAGACAATGACAGTGTTGGGGAAACACATAATTTTATCCCCGAAATAATGTCTAAGTGAAGTGTACCTGTAGGCAGATGGGAGGGAGGCTGGGGATATATCTCAGGAGGATTTAGCCTCTCTGGTGGAGCCTGGGGAATAGGCATCGGCTTCTAGGGTGATGTTTGTTTGATTTGGATAAAGGCAGTAGTCAGGGCTGGGGAGGGCAGCTGATGTTGTTCAAGCATACTGAAGTGGAGGAAAGTGTGGGATGGTCCTGAGGCATCACATCAAGAGATGAATAGGAATGTTTGCTCTACCAATGGACCCCTGGTAGACTTACATCATTTAAAAAAAAAACCAACCCAATAGGTATTTATTGGAGACAAAGGGACCCAGAGTTTCTGTCCTTGCACTTTGTTTCTACCCATGACCCCATCTCTTGTGAAAGCCTCAGTGATGGACTTCTCTGAATTCTTTCTGTCCCCAGTCCATTCTCCAAGCGCACACACAGTCTTAAGGGTGCTGTGAAAATGCAGTTAAAGGCTCCAGTTTCAGCAAGGAATGAAGCCTGGTCCCTGGCCTACATGGACATTGTCACATGACAGGGTTCTATAAGTCTCTCTGTACCCCTCCACACCCCGATCACTCTCTGCCATCTAAAAAGCCCTTCTCTCCCTCCCAGACAGCACCTGAATCTTCATGTTGCTTAACACAGTTAGCAATCGGGTGCATATTGATGTGAGAGGTGCTTGCTATCCCTCCTCACCAGGTTGGAAGTCCCATGAGAGATGAGACTGTGTCTATGTTGCTCCCCGGAGAATCCCAGCATCCAGTACCCAGCAGTGCCTGGTGCAGCGCAGCTGATTGACAAAGGTTGCAAAGCCAGACCTTTTGGAAGACAATTTTAAAACGTTCTTCTCCCAGGATACAGGTGTGTCCCATATTGCCTCAAGGTGCCAGGCGGCAACAGCTACAGCCTTTACTCGGTCGGTCTCCAAACATGGTGGTGGGGGAGCACAGTGTACTGTGTAGCTATGCTGTGAGGTTCACTAGGCGGGTATATTCACTGCCTTTCCAATCTTTGTTCGTTTCGATTCATGAGAGGTTGATGGGGATGTAACCCCACCCTGGGCTGAGAAGCACCTGCATTTAGAACTCTCATCAGGTTTGATAAATGGAGAGATTTGTAAACTTCCCCGTGTGCTGAAATGTCCTTCCCCGGGCCACACAACAAATACTGGCAAAGCATGCCAGCCAGGGTCTGAATTTCTGCTTGAACCACTTCTTAATGTTTACAGGCAGCCTTTCTCTTACAGAAAAGTTCTTACAGAAGCTGTGAGGTCAGTAGCACGAGCCTCTGGGTATATTCTACACATACATACACTAGGGGTCTGGACGTCGGTGTCCACCTCTTAACATCATGGTGTACTCCTGGGAGGGCAAAAGGAATCGATGGCTGGTGGGGGCCAATTTGATGACCTGCTGTCCTGCCCTAAGCAGGTGACAGACTGTCTACACCCATCGTCATTCAACATAGTCTGCTCTGCCCCAAGAGCCCATGCTTCCCTTGGGACAGAAAGCACCAAGCTGGCCATGAATCCAGCCAAACACAGGTCCATCCTCTGCTTTGTCCCATCAGAGCTGGTGTCGATCCTTAGTGTTATCAAACTGTCTGCACCTGGGTCTTCTGCCATCTTTGCATCTACGCCCAACACAGCAGCCCGTGTCTGTGGTGTGGCGCAAATCAAACCTGTGCTCTTTCAGATCCTGGTCTTGATTTTATCCTCCCTCCCTTGGGACAGTCTTCTTACACCAGTCTTATATTTTCCACAAATAAGGTGATAGTTAAGAAATGTCTCTCAAGCGGTGGGACATGCCTTTAATCCCAGCACTCGGGAGGCAGAGGCAGGTGGATCTCTAGGAGTTCAAGGCCAGCCTGGTCTACAAATCAAGTCCAGGACAGGCCAGGACTATTACACAGAGAAACCATGTCTCGAAAAAAAAAAAAAAAACACAACAAACAAAACAAAGAAATGTCTCTCTAATTTCCTCCTTCTATACGCTGTAGAACCAACCACTAGAGGGAGTTGTTTTCATCTCTCAAGCCACAGAACTGGTGGCCCCAGTTTGGTGCCCTCAGAGGACTTGATGGCCTCATCACTAAATAAGGCCCACCAGGCAGTTTCAGAGAAAACTGCCTCTCTGGTCGCTAAGCGGATGTGAGAGCTCATGATATGTTCCCTCATTCATTCCCATCTCCTGAAGTAAAGGGTGCTAGTGAGAAAAAGGCTGTGGGGAAACACCCAATGTGTAGACACACTTCTTACCACCAGTCCAGGAAGAGGAGGCTGACTCCGTGGAATTGTTTGGATCATAAGCCAAACCTGATTCTGCTCCAGTCCACAATCAGGACTGGGGACATCAGGTCCTGGAAGGGCATCCATTGACAGTCCACAGTGACTAAGGCAGACCTGTCCAAGACAGTAACCTTAGCCTGAACATCTCTGAGGACAGTGTGTCATGAGCTCCGGACTGGAGGAATGTCCCCAGTCGCACACCTCAGCAGACCCGCTGCCTTCTCACGTGCTTGAATCTGAGTATGGAGTTATATCTCGAGGGGCCAGCAGAGTGCCAGCCCATTGGCTGGCACTCGTGCCAAGGATCATAAGGAACTGATAACACTAATACAATGTGAGTTTGTGCTCTGTAATAGTCTCCTGCTGACAGACAAATGCTACAGAAATATGATGGCTTTTCCTGAAGCTCTAATGGGTCATTATTGGGGCTAGAAAGCTTGTGTTCTGTTAGCACGGCCACCATAACACCAAAAACTATGAAGGTGGCATCTTGAATGGACGTATGCTGGGATTCTTGCTTAATACTACTATCTGAAATCCATACCTTCCTGGTCTTGGAAGAACGTCCAGATATTTTGAATTCTGCTGTCTGTGCCCTCATCACACACCCACAGGCCTCATGCTCCCCAACACAGCTGAACAGTATATTTAAGCTTCCTGCTTAGCACACAGATTGCTTCTTCCTTTAGGTCCTGTGAAGAAGACAACAGAAGCCAGGAGGGAGAATGAAGGACCAGGAAACTGAGAAACAAAGACCTTCCTTCCTTCCTATCATCAGGGGAACCAGAGGGTACCATGGCTGTGATGGCATTGTTGACAAAATTCTGGGGGAGGAAAAGAAATGTTGGCAGGACACAAATAGAGAGAAGAAAGAGGAGTGAGGGAGAGGAGGAAGAACAAGGAAGAAAACCGGGGCTTGACAGTACCTGGTAGCTAAGAGGCATTGAACAAGGAGCTATTGACTGGATGAATGATTTAATTAAATATTTTCCATTACAGTGCATTGTGGGTTTTTTTCTTATAACAAAGAAACTTGACCTTATTTTTGTCTGTGTCACATATTAATTTATCATCCAATTTCTTGTGACTCTGGTATCAATTTAAGCACAAAACATACTTGACTCAAAATGAGAGTATAAGCAATTCATCTCGAGTCTTTTGGTAAAGGAAAAACTTCTCAACCGGTGATAGTTTACCTATACTTGTCCCACTGTTAAAATCCTCTGACCACAAAGAAAATGGAAAATTTGCTTTCAAACTTACAGATTAGTTTGCATTTATATTTATTTTTTAAACTGCATGTGTGTGTGTGTGTGCATGTGTACCATGGGGCATGTGTGGAGGTCAGAGGACGAGTCATAGGGGTCAGTTTTTGCCCTTCACCAAGTAGGGCCCAGGAATAGAACTCAAGGAATCGGGCTTGGTGGCAGGTGCTTTTAGCCACCAAGTCAACACACACACACACACACACACACACCCTTCCCCCATTTACATTTCTAGTTTCAACCATAACTACTTTAGAGAAGAAATAAAATACATGAAATTTTAGGAAAATTAATTCTAACACTGAGATGTTATTATCAAGTGAGAACAAAAGATCATGTTGGTTAAGCCTGTCTCAGCACTGACGCCAGATTCAAAGCTGAGGTAGTGAGTTCCAGGCCAAGGTTGCATACCAAGAAAAACATAAAATCAAAATTGGAGCATTTGAGCTAGGTGTGGCAACACACACTTGCAATTCCAGGAAGGGGGCAACTGAGGCAAGAGGATTGTGAATTTTGAGTCCAAACAAATCAACAAGACAAAATGAAAACACAAACTAACAAAATACCCAGGATCAACTAGGGACCGTCTAACGTGTTTTGATTTCCTAATGATGCAGTTAAATAAAATGCATTTTACTTTTACATTCTCACAGAATGTTTTACACAGAGTGATACAGAGTGTCGGCTTCTAGGTTTTGTTTTGGGGGGGTGGAAATCAAATGGAAAGGTTTTGTTAAGTATAACGTGCTACACCTATGCAAGACATGATAAAGATGATAGCTTCCAATAGAGCTCTTACAGGAGCAAACTCTGACCCACCACTGCCTTTACAGATGTATAATGTAATTAAACCGATCCCCTTGGTGAGCTCCCCCACTGCTCTGAATGATGCAATTATGAATGGGTCAGTAGCAACTCCAGATGAAGGCTGGAGCTTCATAGCGGGGCCATCCTTAGCATCTTTATTCTTCGTAAGCAACTGGAAACAAGAGGCTGCAATAGAACCCGACTTGGAAAAGGAAAAGACAAGGCTTTGGAAAGCAAGGCTGCAGGAGAAGTAAAGTGAATTTAGAAAAATGGGTAAAAGGCAGTCACTGATCCAAGATTTAATATGGATAAACACCAGTAATACACTTGTCAGGGATGACCCTCCGGGCCACAGACTGTGGGATGGCTTCGGGGGAGCAGCGAAGCAGAGAGACACCTGGGGTCAGCGTAGATAGCACATTAAACATGGGCATGAGGTTCAATGGCGTGATAAACATGGCTGTGGGGTAATTCCGCCAGGCCCAGCAGAGCAGGGAGCAGCAGTAATTCCTCTTTACACCTGCTGACTGAAGAAGGCACTGGTGAGGTTTATACTCAGTCCCAGGGACTTGCTTTGAAAGACAACTACAAGGGTGACACGGAAAGGGCCAGGAGAAGAGAAATGTCAGCTGCATCCTGGAGGGCACCTGAACCCCAGAGAGAGAGGGACAGACATGGCACAGGAAGAGGTGGACTCTCTGGCCTACCCAAGGACAGATGTTTGGGTCTCTGACTTACTGACTGGTCCCCTGCTGTCTCTCACCTGCAGCTGTCTCTAAACTCTCCCCACTTTTTTTTTTCTTCCCTTTGTGGATTGTTTTGAAGTAGGGTTTCTTTTCTTTTGTTTTGGTTTTGTTTGTTTTAGACAAGGTCTCACTGCTTGGTACTGGCTGGCCAGGACATTGCTATGTAGGCCAGGTTGGACTTCAAGCTTGGGGCAATCCTCCTGCTCCTGAGTGCTGGAATGGCAAGTGTGAACCAGCACCCAGGGAACCAGGGCTAAGACAAAACAGAACGGCCTGGGTCAGTGACTTCTTACTTAACTCTCCTATTGTTCAATGGCCCTCTTTGGGTACAGAGAGGCTAGAGTTGGAAGGGGTGGTTCTTGTGGTCTTGAATCGCTTGCTTGCCCAGCTGTGTAGAATCTAAGGAAGGGTCGAATGCATGTGTGCTTGTGTGGAGGAAGTGCGGCTCCTTGGTGCTCTGGTTTACTTTGCTTAGTTTGCTTTGCATTTGGTCCAGAGGGAAATATTATTTCTCAGGAACTCTCCGTTCATACCCCAGCAGATTCATCTTCATTGTTTGCTTTCCAGGAGATGGAACTCAGGGTCTTGCACACTAGATGAGCTCTCTACCACTGTGGTACACTTTCAGCCCTTATCCTTTTGAGATGGAGTCTTGCTATGTAGCCCCCACTGGCCTGGAATGATTTGCCTGCCTCCACCTTTTTTTTTTGTTTGTTTGTTTTTTGAGATGGGGTTTCTCTGTGTAGCCCTGGTGGTCCTGGACTCACTTTGTAGACCAGGCTGGACTGGAACTCACAGAGATTCACCTGCCTCTGCCTCCCGAGTGCTCAGATTAAGGGCACACACCACCATGCCTGGCAAAAATGTGTAGCCCAGGTTGGCCTATAACTTGTGATCCTCCTGTCTCCACCTCCTTCAGCAAATCCTACTGGTGCATGCCACTACGACCGACCGTAGCCTCCACTTTCTTTAGTGCCTAGAGTATAAGTCTGTGCTACCCTAGCAATGTGCTCACTTCTTAAGTGGCCAGAATTCAGTCACGTGCCCACCCCCAACCAATCACCGTCAAAGGAGAAATAGCCCATCATGACTGCCTTAAAAGGTGTTTACTCATGGGAGGGGGAGGTTTGTTTGCTTGTTTTTTGGGTTTTTTTTTGAGCACATGAATGTTTAAAACAAAGGTGTTCAGGGGCTGGAGAGATGGCTCAGGGGTTAAGAGCACTGTCTGCTCTTCCAGAGGTCCAGAGTTCAATTCCCAGCAACCACATGGTGGCTCACAACCATCTATAATGAAATCTGATGCCCTCTTCTGGCCTGCAGGGGTACATGCAGACAGAGCACTCATATATGCAAAATAAATAAATAAATCTTTAAAAACAAACAAAAACCAAAGGTATTCAATTCTGTTCACGAAGTATAAGTGGCTGTTCAGTGGGCAACCGGTAGAGTCTCCCACAGCTGGTGGTATATCACAGGCAGGCAGTGGGGTGTTTGCAAGATCACCATGTCACCAAGCACAAATGGGGTCCTAGTTTATATGGAATATGGAAATGAAAATGAAATTGGCTGAGCCGGGCGTGATGGCGCACGCCTTTAATCCCAGCACTTGGGAGGCAGAGGCAGGCGGATCTGTGTGAGATCGAGGCCAGCCTGGTCTACAAAGCAAGTCCAGGACAGCCAGGGCTGTTACACAGAGAAACCCTGTCTCGAAAAACAAAAAAAAAAAAAAAAAAAAGAAAATGAAATTGGCTAAAAGTTGGGTTGGTTTTTAATAGCATCTTGCTCCAGCAAATCAAAACTATTGATAAAAAAAATACTCCTCCCAAGAAAGTCTTTTGTTGGCCAAAGTCCTAAACAATTGCTGTAGTTGCTGGTCACACACAGACTGCACCGTGCATCCAGAGGTCCAAGAACAGCTTCTGGGAGTTGGTTCTTTCACGCCTCTAGCAGCTGAGGCATTTCTCTGGCTTTAGACTTCTAATCATCCCGCCTCCACCTCCAAGTGCTGGGATTCCACCAGGAGCTATCACAGTGGGTTCTGAGAACATGTTCCCATAGGTAAACAATAGCCGACTCCCGAGGCACTGGAAGGATCCAGAGCTGCTCTCAGAACTATCATGATCTGGCCAACTAACCAATTTTTCCCTAACTGAACAATTATGCCTTTTGTCAAATATCACCACTGAAGACATTCTATTTTTTTTCCTTCCTTCTTTCCTTCCTTCCTTCCTTCCTTCCTTCCTTCCTTCCTTCCTTCCTTCCTTCCTTCCTTCCTTATTTTCCCTCCCTCCTTCTCTCCTTTCCTTGACTGCTCAGTCATTCTATTGGTCTCATGTAGCCTAAACTAGTCTTCAACCCCTTAGAGATCCAAGGATGGCCTCGAACTGATCCTTCTACTTCCACCTCCCAATTGCCTGACTTAAGACAGTCTATTTCTTATTTAATCCTATGGTGGAGTTTCTGCTATAGCCTGTGTCTTAGTTACTGTTCTATTGCTGTGAAGAGACACTGTGACCAAGGCAGTTCTTATCAAATAAAGCATTTAATTGAGGGTTTGCTTACAGTTTCAAAGGGTTATGACCACCATGGTGTGAAGCAGACAGGCATTGCACTGGAGCAATAGTTGACAGCTTTACATCCTGATCCACAGACAGCAGGCAGTGAGTGTGTGTGTGTGTGTGTGTGTGTGTGTGTGTGTGTGTGAGAGAGAGAGAGAGAGAGAGAGAGAGAGAGAGAGAGAGAGAGACTGGGCTTGGCATGGGCTTTTGAAACTTCAAAGCCCACCCCTAGTGACAATCCTCCCTCCAACAAGGTCACACTTACTTCAGCTAGGCCACACCTCCTAATCCTTCCCAAACAGTTCCACTAGCTGGTGACTAAGCATCCAAATAATGAACCCATGGGAGCCATTCTCATTCAAACCACCATACTACAACTGCAGTATTTTCATTTTCTATCCCTTTTCAAGCCACATAAGCAGTGTACTAATTATCTTGTGTTTTGTGGCTCAGTGAGCTGGAAGGTGTGCTAGCCAGTATTTCTGAGTGCTCACTCAGTACTGGCCACTAAACACACTGTTCTACTGTTTATTCTTACCACGGGGTAAGCAAAGCACCTCATAGCTGGGGTGCTAACCACTCCCCTTTTCTTACTGCATGGAGAGGAAACAGAAAGACTGTGGGTATTGCTCAGGGCCAGAAGAAAATCTGGAGTTATAAACCAAATCAGACTCACCCCCAAATTATTCTCTGCTATCTTCAACAGTATGTCTGTTCAAGTCTGCTGCCTTCAACAGAGTCAATACCAGTGGCTTTTTGAACTAGCTTGGGAATCTAATCACAGTGGATAATGGGGGAAATCTATGCTTAGTACAGCCAATAAATTTATGTCAGGACTTTAGAAAACTAACCTGTTGGGAGGTCATTGTGGACTAGACCTATCCCCGTGGCACATGGGTTTATTGACCAGTTCTAACTGAAGAGTTCTTTCAACTTGGAATGAGTATGCTCTCAGCAGGGAGGGGAGCAAAATCTGAAAAGGAATGTGATGTTGGGGAAGAAACTAGCCAGGTACGGACGGAGGCCAGAGGGTATATTTTAACTTTCCATGACTGAGAGAAAGTGAAGTGTGTCTGGAAGAAAGAGGAGAAGGTGATGAAAAAGGAAGACCATTTACTGCCATGCGAAATTGCCCCATTAGGGCTGATTGGCTTGATTGGGGCAGGTTCAAATGGGCAGCACTCCTGAGGCCAACTGGATGCTCTCAGCTTTCTGCACAGATCCCCAAGAAATGGAGAGGTGCCCCCCTGAAGCTAGGATAGGTCCTCTGCTTACATAAGGAATCTCATGACCTCATGTTCTTCCTTTTTCCAACTTGAAAGGGTATTCAAGCACAGATGATAGTTTTATTTCCCCTGCTTCTTCCAACACCAACCTCTCCACATTTCCTTTAATTCTGGCTAACTTAGCAATGCCAGTACGGAGGGCCCCTCTTGGTTCCAAATATTAAAGGATGTGGTAGAGTATGGAGTCTTATGGTGGCTTGATTCCTTCATAGCTCTTGATATTTTCAATCCATGGGAGAGAGGCTTGCCACTAGTAGACATGTTTTTGCCCATGGGATTGCAAAAACACCATTTGAAAGCACTGGCTTGGAGACTTTAAAAGAAAGCCTCAGATAGCTACCTGCCACTGAAACTGAACCTAGGACTCTGATACATGAAGAGCCAATAAGTGGCTATCCACATTCAGACAAGAGGGGAAGAAAGAACCACCCTGTCTGCACTCGGCATCTCCACGTCTGTGAATCACTTCACCATTGTTACTTCTGTAGATGTTCTTTGCCATCTATACAACTTCAAACTAATACCATCTTGGTGGCTGGGCTTGAGGCACATTCATGATGGGTACCAGGCTCATCATGATAGATATTGCAACTTGGTTGCTCTTTACGTGTGTCATGATGCCCATGTGGATTCAAGTCAGCCTTGAATGGACCCTGATACTGGGAATCTTTTTTTTTAATAATTTATTTTTTATTTCTTCAAGTTACATCTCAATCGCATTCCCCTCCCTACTCCCCCCTCCAGTCCCACCCTCCTACCTTCAACCCCTCATTCTCTTCCCTTTTTTTTTAAATTTAAGGTATATCTTATTTCCCCCAACAGTTCCCCTTTTCAGTCCAACAAATGGTTCTTTCTCTTATAATAATAGATACAATACAAAACAACAGAGGTAATTAGGCCACAGTTATGAGGGTTATATGGCTTAGCGTACATTCCCAATGTCCAGTCCATATGTATTTGGTACCTGACTTTAACATTCTACTATCTAACCATCTCCATGAGTTTAAAGTTCTGTATCTAACTCAACAATCATACTAACTTGCAACACAATTTTAAAAGCATCTTCTTAGATCTATAACACTCTCTTGACTCCTAAACAACTCAAAATTTAATTATGAGACTCTAGCTATCTATTCTTCAACCACCTCAGAGACCTGAGAGGGATAAAAATATCTGATTTTATAGGAAGTACAGGGCCTGCAGCTTCCCAAACTAAGAAATGACATACCAGTGGCTCCCTGGGCAGTTCCCATTTTCTCTCCATACATTACAGCATCAATCTTCAGTCGTTTGGCCCCGTTTCTCTGACAGACATTTATTGTAGAGCAGGGGTTATGAAGGACTTGCCTACCCTGTCTTGGCAGAGCTAGTCTGTCGACTTACCTGCTTCCAGGTTTTGTCCTTTTTGGACAGAAGTCTGTCTACAGTTGGAGCAAGGGGTTTTTCCTGCCAAGAGATAGGCTTGCGACTAATTCAATCATCTCCCACTGGAGATTCTTCCATGCTCATCTTCTATTTGGAGTAGAATAGGGGTGTTGTCAGGAGTTGATATGTCTCGATATAAAAAAAATCTAAAGTTAAGAAAACATCTTTGAATGCCATATTCTGCAGATCTCTTGAGGTTTTTGAAGAGGCCCTATCTATCTCTTATATTAGGATAAGCAGATGTTGCTTGTCTCTTAGCAGCTTTATCAACTTCCTGAAGAGAACACCAACAGCTCAGGACCTGAGATCAACAATCAATAAATGGGACCTCATGAAACTGAAAAGCTTCTGTAAGGCAAAAGACACTGTCATTCGAACAAAACGGCAGCCTACAGATTGGGAGAAAATCTTCACCAACCCCACATCTGACAGAGGGCTAATATCCAAAATCTACAAAGAACTCAAGAAATTAAATGCCAAGAAACCAAATAATCCAATCAAAAAATGGGGGACGGAGCTAAATAGAGAATTCACAAAGGAGGAATCCCTAATGGCTGAGAGACACTTGAAGAAATGCTCAACATCCTTAATCATCAGATAAATGCAACTCAAGACGACTCTGAGATTCCATCTCACACCTGTCAGAATGGCTAAGATCAAAAGCTCAAATGACAGCACATGTTGGCGAGGGTGTGGAGAAAGGGGAACCCTACTCCACTGTTGGTGGGAGTGCAGGCTTGTGCAACCATTATGGAGGTCAGTCTGGCGATACCTTAGAAAACTTGAAATAACTTTGCCTCAGGACCCAGCCACACCACTTCTGGATGTACACCCAAATGTCTCCTCACGGAATCATAAGGAAGTTTCCTCATCTATGTTCATAGCAGCCTTATTTGTAATAGCTAGAAACTGGAAACAACCCAGATGTCCCTCAACCAAAGAATGGGTTAAAAATCTGTGGTACATCTACACAATGGAATATTATTCAGCTATCAGGAACAATGAAATTATGCAACTTGCAGCCAAATGGATGGATCTAGAAAAGCTCATCCTGAGTGAGCTAACCCAGACTCAGAAGGATGCATATGGCATTTATTCACTTATAGTAGGATTTTAGCTATATAGTGGGGGATATCAATACTACAACTAACACACCAAAGGGAACATGGACATAGACTTTTTATTTTTTATTTTTTTTCTATTTTTTATCCTTTTTTTATCTGTTTGTCTGCTTATTTGTTTGTTTGTTTTTTAGTTCTCTCTCCCGGGCAATGAGACACTTTTCACTGGTGGTACTGCCTCGTAGACCCCAATGAATGAGGAGGCTCTTGGCCCTCATACGACCTCTGAATTGAGATAAGGGACTGTTATATAGGGACACCCCACCCCAAAGAAATGGGATGGAAGGGTTAGGGTGTAAAGAAAAAAAAATGAAATGTGAAGTTTCGGCCTTTTGCTACTAATTGTCATAAACTGTTTAGGATAATTAAGAAATGCAAACTAATAGACATGCAAGCCGGTCATTGTATTAGGTACTATGACAGTCTATTATAGTTATTTTCTAAGATACTGGGAATCTTATAATTGGCACAGAACATTGGCTTTGGAATATTGCAAAGCTGAGTTCAAATCTTGGCTGTGTCTTTTGTTAACAAAATGATCCTGGGGCAATAAATACCTCTGTGATGTGACCTCAGTGTTTAAAGGGGTTTATCAAAAGCTGGGCTGATAGAACATGCCTTTAATTCTCACATTCAGGAGGGAAAGGCAAACACAGGCAACTCTTAGTGTTTAAGGTTGCTCTAGTCTGCATGATGGGTTCCAGGCCATCTAGGACAACATAGTGAGAACTTATCTCTAAATAAATAAATAAATAAATAAACTTTACCCCTTCCTTTCCTAAATGGAGGTCCTGACCTCACTTCTGGGGACAGAAAGCCTGATCTTCAAAGTGGTGTCTCCCAGTATGACATGCCTCGCGCCCACATTGCACTTCAGCCTAAAGTCTTCGTGTCCATAGAGCAGAACACAAGAGAGGCATTTGCTAGTGATAGTGAGGAAACATTAGTGCTTCCAACTGTCCCATTCTATCATCTTCAAACCCTCGAAGAGTCTAGTTCATCTCCAAGATGTACCTGGAGCACGATCATCCCACTGATCCGCTTCTTGTGTGCATCCAACCCAAAAACCCAATGCCTGGCTGATCACAGTGAGCCACAGACTCACACAATGGCAAGGATGAGACCATGTAGGCATGACCATCTTGAGAGAGGCTGTGGGTCTGTCTTGAGTCTTCATTGTGATTCATGACAACTCATCTCCCACAAGTACCTAGTCTTTCAAGTGGGTGTAAAAAAAGCTGCCATTCTGGAAGCTCAAGACTCAGCCATGGTTGCAAATTCTTCTGTCTCCTGCCCAGACAAGGTGTTACTCTCAGCCCTGACTCTTGGAAGAAGCATTATCAGTATGCAAAAGTCTAAACTTTAACCATTTCTGCTGCCAAGGACCCCGTGAGAGAATGAAGAGAGAAGGCCTGGTGCCAGCTCACTGCTGCCACAGATGAAAGCTAGCTGCCCATCAGCAGCCCATGCCGATGGGCTGCCCAGTGCTTTCCCCATGAGTGGACCAGAGAACAAGATGATTGTGGGTTGTGACCTCATTTGTCTGAACACTAAGCAAGCCAAACCATTCCATCTCTTCCAAGTGCAATTGTCTGAACACTATGACACCAAGACAGCTTCTTAGTGTGTTCTAGGCCACCCCCTGTCCAACCTCTGCAGGAGGAACCGAGAATGTACACCACCAGGCATGGTAGAGGCCAGGCATGAGGTGTGTACTAGTCACTTTTCTATTGCTGTGATAAAACAGCATTACCAAGGCAACTTAAAGAAGAAAGCTAGTGATTAGTAGGATGGTGCAACCCAGAAAGGTAACCAGGTGTGTACAGAGTTAAGACTGAGGGGTAGAGCCATGGTAAACCCTCCTCATCTAAATCTTAATCCAAGGACTAACAGAAGCCTGCAAGGTCAGGACCCTGGGAGGGGCCCAACAAATACAATGAATTTGCTAAAAGGAAAGGGAGAGAGCTGGCCTCCTCTCCCCACACTGCCTTCTCTGGCCACAGAAAGGGAGGAGCTGTTGGTCTGATGGGTCAGCACCCAGGATCTCCTAGGGGTTACATCTCACTAGGGGTCACATCTTACCGGTGCTCACACTGCTGTCTATACGTCTGCCAAGGCTTTCTCTAGTCCACTTGATCTGCAGGACTTGCAGGAGCCACCTCCATGGTCAGTATTTCTGTTTTGTCTTTACCATGGTTTGAATGTGTCCCTCCAAGTTTGTGTGAAGAACTTAACCCTCATTGCAAAGAAGGGATAGGAGAGGTGAGCAGGTCATGTCTTCTTGCCCCTCTTCCCTCTATCATTGGATGACAGGGCCTGAAAAACCCTCATCATATGTAAGTCCTTGACCTTGAACCTCCCAGTCCTCATAGGAAATGCATCTCTGTTCTTTCTGAAGAGCTCAGTCTCTGTTTTTTTTTTTTTTTTCTACCCCTTCTGTCTGCAGTTGAGACACCAGGGTCTGATCCAGAGACCTTGGGCATGTGCTGCACAGGACAGTGTGAGGAACCGACGTTAGGACAACGGTGCAGTGAAACAGGGGCACGGGCCTTCAGAAAGAAGCCTTCCATCTGCCACGGTCACCGAGGGAAGGGATGATGGGAAGTCATGAACACCCCCACTTGCAGATCCTGAAGCACCTCAGTAAGTCCTCAGGAAGTTGATAACTGGGACCTGGCACCCTGACATTAGCTTTCTCACCTTTGGCCTTTTTTTTCTGTTGTGTCCCTTTAGAAAAGGTGTGACGTAAAGATCAGTAGAGCCCTGATAGTTCCTGGATCCAGCCATCCCTGAGATGGAATCTGCCCTAGACACAGAAGAAGCATGACCTTTAAGGATCTTTGTCCTGGAGCTTGATGTCTTTTACTCCCAAGAGTCCTGGCGAATATGGGCCACACTCTACCCGTACAAGCTGCTTTCTTCCTCATCAATAACCCTTCTTTCCCTAGAGCGTTGTAGCAAGGCTCAACAAAAGTTTATTTTTTTCACTCCTAAAAACACATTCTCTTGTGTTCAAACATACAACGTCAACAATTTAAATTTGTATATCTCCCTGTCCAAAACAAACAAATGTGCCTTCGTGTCCCTTTTGCATCTGGCAATACCAATGCAAGTGTAGATCTCTGACTGGAAATGCTTGGGGCCAGAGCTGTTTTAGATTTCTCATTGGGGGCATATTTGCATACAGATATGGAGATTGTGAAGGAATGGGATCCACGTCCACATGTGAAACTCACGTATGTCTCATAGTCACCCCATGTACACAGTCTGAATGTAACTCCACACAAGTTTCAGCGTGCCTCTTTACCCAAGATGGATGGCAAGAGGTTAGGTGCGCTGTTTTTCTCTTGCATTATCACCTTGGTGCTCTGAAAGTTTTTCAGATTTGAGGACTAAGGATCCCCAAACCCTGAGTACCAGTTTAGGCTAGAGTTTGGGGAAAGCATGTATGAATAAGACCATTGAACATAAATTAATCCTGCACTCAACATAGCCCAGGTGATCACAGGGGCTGCTTGCCTCTGTCTGATTTTGTTTGTTTGTTTTGAGTCAGAGTCTCATTACAGAGCCGTGGCTGTCCTGGAACTCTCTATGTAGACCAGGCTGGCCTTGAGCTCACAGAGATCCTACTGCCCCTGGTGGGGATGCTAGATGGTTAGGGTGCTGTCTTCTCTTTCTCTTCTTAATCCTCTTTCTGCTTTTAGAGACAGAATCTCATCTAGCCCAGGCTGGCCTCAAACTCACTATGTAGCAGAGGATAAGCTTGAACTTCTGATCCCTCGGCAGGGCAGTAGTTCTTAAGAGGGTTCTGTAGAGCTGGGCATGGTAGCGCATGCCTTTAATCCCAGCACTCAGGAGGCAGAGGCAGGCGGATCTCTGAGTTTGAGGCCAGCCTGCTCTACATCAAGAGTTCTAGGGGGCTGGAGAGATGGCTCAGCGGTTAAGAGCACTGCCTAGTGCTCTTCCAAAGGTCCTGAGTTCAATTCCCAGCAACCACATCGTGGCTCACAACCATCCACAATGTGATCTGGTGCCCTCTTCTGGAATGCAGGTGTACATGCAGATAGAGCACACATATGCATAAAATAAATAAAATAAATCTTTAAAAAAAAAAGAGTTCTAGGACATAGGAAAACCCTGTCTCACAAAAAAAAAGAAAGAAAGAAAAAGAAAAGTTCTGTAGGTAAAACGCTCAACATCACCAGGTCCACATCTGCTGGGTGAGCCCTGATATTTGTGTTTGAGCCCACCCTGAAGATATCTGAATGTCTTCAGTGTCAGAACCATTAATCTAATTTTCAAAAATACTAAGTATTTTAAGACCTTAAGTCTGTTTTCTTATAGTCAATGCTGATGTCTTCAGATTTAAAGAACCCTGGAGAAAACATCTTTTTGTTTGTTTGTTTTTAGGTTTTTTGAGACAGGGTTTCTCTGTGTATCTTTGACTGTCCTGGACTCACGTTGAAGACCAGGCTGGCCTTGAACTCACAGAGATCCGCCTGCCTCTGCATCACGAGTGCTGGGATTAAAGGCGTGTGCCACCATACCCGGTGAGAAAACATCTTTTTAAAACAGCCATTACCAGATTATTAAAGAAATAAAATTATTAATAAACAAGACTATTAAAAAAAAACAAACAAAAAAACCCATTTCAGATAGGTTTTCATTAGGTAGCCTAGGTTGGCCTCCAACTCAAAATCTTTCTGCCTCAGTTTCTTAAATGCTGGGATTAAAGATGCACACCCAATACCCAGCTCATTGCATTGTTAATTTAAAATTTACATTATTATTGTCCTTATTGTGTCCTTACATGTCCAGATAAGTGCCATGACATGCATGTAGAGGTTAAAAGGTGATTTTATAGAACGGGTTCACTCCCTCTACCTTTTCGTGGACCCCAGGCATCAAATTCAAATCACCAGGCGTATGCAGCATGCACTTTACCTTCTTATCCAACTCAACAGCCTCTTGTAACTAACATTTATTCATTTATATTCCTAGATTTATTTCATTAAAATTTATTTTTATTACATGCAGGCATGAGTGTCTAGGTGTGTTATGTGCATGTGGGTGCAGTTGTACTTGATGGCCATAAGAAGGCGTTAGATTCCCCTGGAAGTATAGGTGTTTGCGATCCACCCAACAACATGGGTGCTGGAAATGGAACTCTGGTCCTCTACAAGAACAGTAGGCACTTTTAACCTCTGAGCTACATCTCCAACACTATCATTCTTTTCTTTTTTCCTTCCTTCCTTTTCCTTTTTTCTTTTTCTTTTTTTGATACAAAGTCTCATATAGCACAGGTTAGCCTCAAACGAACCACGTATCTGTAACTGACCTTTAGTTCCTCACCCTCCTGCTTCTACCCTCCCAGTGCTGGAATTACAAGTGTGCACTTCCACATTCAGTTTGTTTCCTAACTTTTTATTTAAGAGCAACATATGTTCGGAAATATCCATCTATCCTAGATGTACAATGAACTCAATTTTCATGAAACAAATACAGTTATGGCCCTCAAGAAATCAAACACTGGGGGGCTGGAGAGATGGCTCAGCGGCAAAACATCAATGCCCATAAAAATAAATAAATAATTTAAAAAAATATTGATAGCATCCCTAGTGTTCCCCTTGGGCCCAACAGCCATGACTAGAGCTGGCCTGAGCCTAGGGGACATGCTGTGTGTTGGAGTATAGGTGTAATTCCAGAGAGGTGGCCTAGGCCTTGTGGAGCTTACAGGATCACGAGTGGATCTCAGACCTCAAGAACTAAAACTTTTCACTGTTGGACTTTGGTTTTGCTTTTATTTGGGTGTGACTGTTCCCTGTTTTTCCCTCTTAGAATAAGAAAAGTTGGGACTATAGGTATTTTTTAGATATTTTAGAGAGACTTTAGACTTTGAATATTTTAAAGAGGCTAAATTTGAATTTTTAAAGACTGTGGAACTTTGAAAACTTGAAATGTTATATATTATGATATTAACATACCATTTTGGGGGCAAATGAGAAAGGAAAGGTTCTAGTATTGTGTTACATTGCATAGTAATGTGTTTGTGTGTCAAGTTGATAAGGGTTCAGTTGTGCTGGCTAGTTAATTTTATGTCAATTTGATACAAGCTAGAACTATGTGTGACGAGGGAACCTCAACTAAGAAAATGCCCCCACTAAATTGTTTGTGAACAAGCCTCTGGGCATTTTATTTTATTTTAAATGTATTAATGTAAGGGTTTCAGATCCTCTAGAACTGGAGTTACAGACAGTTGTGAGCTGCCATATGGGTGCTGAGAATTGAACCCAGGTCCTCTGGAAGAGCAGCCAGTGCTCTTAACTGCTGAGCCATCTCTCCAGCTTCCTGTGGACACTTAAAAATTGATATGGGAGGGCCCAGCTCATTGTAGGTAGTTCCATCCCTGAGCTGGTGGTCCTGGGTGCTATAAGAAATCAGGCTGCTGGGTGGTGGTAGTACACACCTTTTTTTTTTTTAAAGATTTATTTTATTTATTTTATGCATATGTGTGTTCTATCTGCATGTACACCTGCATTCCAGAAGAGGACACCAGGTCACATTGTGGATGGTTGTGAGCCATCATGTGGTTGCTGGGAATTGAACTCAGGACCTTTGGAAGAGCACTAGGCAGTGCTCTTAACCGCTGAGCCATCTCTCCAGCCCGGTAGTACACACCTTTAATCCCAGCACTTGGGAGGCAGAGGCAGGTGGATCTCTGAGTTCAAGGCCACCCTGGTCTACAGAGTGAGTTCCAGGACAGCCAGGGGTACTAAGAGAACTCTGTATTGGGGTTGGAGGGGTGAGGCGAAAGAAGGAAGAAAGAAAGAAAGAAAACAACAATCAATCAAAAAAAAAAACCCCCACCAAAACAAAACAAAACCAGGCAGAGCAAGCCATGAGGAGCAAGTCAGTCAGCAGCACTCCTCCACAGCCCCTGCTTCATTTCCTGTCTCCAGGTTCCTGCCTTGAGTTCCTGCCCCTACTCTTTGATGATGACCCAAAATGAAATGAATCCTTTCTTCCCCAAGTTGCTGTTGATCAGTGTTTTAGCACAGCAATAGAAATCTTAGCTAAGACAGGCCCACCAACTCCCCGACCCTGTTCATTTCCATTTCTTAAATATAAGGACTATTTTAAGCAAGGCCATCTATGCTAAAGCAGGGCAGTTCCCTCCAGAGTCACTTCCTTTCTCTAGGGTCATTTTTTTTGTTTTGTTTTGTTCATTCCCTTTGCCACGATGAGAGTTTTACAGGTTGTGTGTTTTCTCTTTCTTCACCCATGTTTCCTTGTCACACACTCTTCATAAGCATCGATTAAAATGATCCTACATGACACACACAGGCATGTCAATCACTTCATCATTCTCCATAGTCTGGTTGCTTCTATTCTCCATCAAACCTTCTTGCCTTCCTGATTCAGTTCCATTTCTGAAATTACTGAGATCACCTCTGTAAAGCAAACTTAGGAATCAAAATCCCTGGGCATTATATTAGAACTCTTCAATATTTACAGTTTTACTATATTTAAAGACTTTTTATTTTTTTAATTCAAAGACTATTTGGATAATACACTTGAGGTTTCCTGGGCTCCTCCTAGCATCTTAGCATTTAAGGTATAATTTGGTCTAATTGTCATGAATTTAGAAAACAAAATTTTTTTTGGTACCATTGGGAAGGGATTGGAGATATCAGATAGACATCAGTGTGGCAGGGACCCTACCTAGGTAGAGGCCCAGACAACGTCTCTCGATGGTGTACCTGGGGGGCAAGCTAGCTCAAGCAGAAGATGTGGGTGGTGACTGTGGTGGTGAGTTTTAATAATCATTTTTTTTAGATTTATTTATTATGTATACAGTGCTCTGTCTGCAGGTATATCTGCAGGCCAGAAAAGGGCACCAGATTTCATTATGGATGGTTGTGAGCCACCATGTGGTTGCTGGGAATTGAACTCATGACCTCTGGAAGAGCAGCCAGTGCTCTTAACCGCTGAGCCATCTCTCCAGCCCTTAATAATCATTTTGACTTGATTTAGAGTCACCTGGGAAGAGAGTCTCAATGAGGGGTTGACTGGATCAGGTTGAAGTGTGGCCATGTTGGGGGAGGGCGTTGTCTTGATTACATTAACAGATATGGGAAGACCCAGCTTCAAAACAGGAAACGTTATTAGCTGGGCTTGGGTCCTGAATTGTGTAAGAGCAAAGAAAGCTGTCTGAGCGCTGAGCCTGCACACCTTTCTCCCTTCTCTTGACTGTGGTTGTGATGGACTGGCTGTATCCCGGAGATGTGAGCTGAAACCCTTTCTCCCCTAAGTTGGTTTTCATCGGGGCATCTTATCACAGCAATAGAAATGAAATTAGGACAGAGGTCACCAGACTTCAGAGAGACAGAAATTGTGGTGGGGGAGGAGTAGAGCACAAAGGCCTGTAAGACAGGTTTCAGCCCTGGGATCACCCAGGGTCCCAACTAGTGGGCTGGGTGAGGTGACTATTACTCACCTGCTACTTGCCCTCTGTCCCCAGGGGACTTTCCTCTCACCCCTTAAAGGGGGGCAATGCCAAGGGTCACCTAAGGTGGGACGTCTACATGGGACCATGTGAAACCAGTTGGACCACGAGGGCTGTACCAAGAGGCAGGCATCAACAAGAAATCAGGCTGCAAGAACTCATTATATGTCACCCAGGAGACAGCATGGCGTAAGTGGTGGCCACCACAGCCTTAGAGTGGGACTCTCTGGGGTATTTGCATAACCTGAACATGTCCCTGTGCTTCTTCGTGGTTCAATTTCTTTACTTGTCAAAAGTAACATTTGTCTTCTAGGATGAAGGCAAGAAAGCATCAGTGAAACTGTCCCTGCACGGGCCACCAGCGGCCAGAGCCTTATATGGAGAAACAACTGGGCAGAGAAAATGTAAGAAGGATTATCTCATGACCCCGGTGTAGCTGTTACTAACCCCACCCAAACACTGCTATTTAGGTAGGAAGTGGCAAGGGACTTCCAAGCTGGTCAGGTCAGCACCGAGCTGGATGGTGCAGGTCCTTAATCCCAGCACACGGGAGGCAGAGGCAGGCAGATTTATGTGAGTTCAAGGCCAGCCTGGTCTACAGAGTGAGTCTGGGACATCCAGAAATACACAGAGAAACCCGGTCTCGAAAAACAAACAAACAAACAAAAGCTCCTGCGTGGCATTGTGGGAAACAAGCAAGACCCACCAGCACTCTGCTGGAGCCCAATGGGCCCCCTGCTATTTCCCTCTGCTCCATATTCAACACTCCAGGTGGAGAGGCCAGGGAGAAAGACTGGAAAACCCCACGGAAGTCCAGAAAACACTTTCCTGGTGGGAGTGGAAGTTGAGATTGAGCAGGAAATAGTTAGTGGGAAAGATGAGAAATTAGGGTGGGAACTTCTTCCTGCTGCGTGCTGGACGCAACGCAAGTAGCTTCAGCTGCTGGCAACCTCAGCATCCCACAGCAAAAGTTGAAGGGTCCCAAAGAGGACAGACTCCTGTAGAGACTGTGGGGGAGTACAGGGCCTGGGAACAAGGGAAAGAGGCTTGTTAAGCAGGGCAGTGCATTCTAGTCGGAGAGATAGGGGTAACATCTGCAGGGGCTGCAGGAGAGACCCAACAGTGTTTAGTATGGAGACTGCAGGACATCGGAGTAGAGCCAGGATAAAAATTTCCATCTGTGTGATCTTGAACACACCCCTAACTTCTCTGTGCCTCGGTTTCCCCGTAGGTGCTTCTCACTCTTTGGGGGTAAAATGGGTTATATACACACAGTAATTCAGCACAGCACCTGGCCCAGAGATGATCATGGCGAAAGCATGGTGCTGGGTGGTCTCAGCGGTCTACACAATAACTGCTTGTCTGTTTCCCTGTCCCATGGGCAGACTTACAGATGTCAGATCATTTGAGCTATCGTCAGTGGGTTCCGACATCACTGTAAAGGAAAAGAATCGGCTGTACTTGCTCTTTCGTGCTGGAAGCCTGGAGGTGAGGATAAAGGGAGTTATCCTCCCTCAGCTCTTTCCCGCCTGGATCCCACCCACTTGCACTAGGGACAGAGGAAGGGAGGTCGCACCGATGCCCCCGAGGGAGGAAATCCAAGGTCAATAGTGCCTCTCCCCCTTACCCCCCGAAGCAGGAAGCACCGGAGTCAGACCGCTAGGTGACATTCGGGTCTGCAGGAGCGCGCCAGGGGCCTCACCGCGCTGGTCCCGTGCTGTGCGCCACCAGAGGGCGCGCTGGGTCTCAGAGTGCGCGCAGGGTCGGTGGACGCTCCGCCTCTGGGCGAGCGCGGCGGCAGCGAGGGGGAACTAGGGGAGAGGCGGCAGCCTCAGTCAGCCCAGAGTTCGGGGTCCGGGCTTTCTGATGATCTAGCTCCGAGCTGTCAGGGCGGAAGATACAGAAAACTGATGCCAAGAAAACAAAACCAACTGGTCACTCATGTGTCAGACTCTCTGGTCCAGTCGCCCCAGGCTGGTCTCCTACTTCTTGGAGGGTTCGTTATGACCTCTGGTTGACACAGTCCAGCCAGTCCCTGCAGCAAAGAAAGTGAGTCCCACCTCACTCCCTGAGCCCGTAACCCCTCACCCCGACTACCAGCTGCCTAAAGACCCCAGTACTCCCAGGGTGCCCAGTAGACTCCGTGTGAGCACTTCCTGTGTACAAGCATCGCAGGTCACGTGTGTGAACTCTGGGCTGACTGAGTTCCGTGGGTTCCCGTGGACCAAACACCCGTGATGTATAACACTGTGTGGTTCTTTTGTTTTCCAGACTGGATTTTGCTATGCAGCCTGGTCTTGATCTGGAACTCACTATGTAGCTAAGTTTGCCGTCAAACTCAAGATCCTCCTGCCTCAGCCTCTAGTCAGGGAGGTAAGTGGTTTTCTTAGAGTCACACAGTTGAGACTGCTCTCATTCCCTGAAGATGCCGACACCACAGTCGTTCCTGATTCACTTAGCAAACACTGAGCATACTCTCTGTGGTAGGCACTGCTCAGGTGACAGACTCCACAGTGAGCAGGACTGACTGACTAAAAGCCACTGCTTTCCTGCCCTTTCCCACTTCACGCTAGCCATAGAAATGTTCACAAAATTATCCTCCTTTGTATTTCCCGGGGGCTCATGAAGGAAGG
Organism: Lophiomys imhausi; assembly: GCA_907164525.1. NCBI lineage: Eukaryota > Metazoa > Chordata > Mammalia > Rodentia > Muridae > Lophiomys > Lophiomys imhausi. The sequence continues at coordinate 3,355,198 of CAJQZJ010000909.1, forward strand.
ACATGTGCATTGAACAGAAAAGAAACCAGCCTTTTGCTCAAGGTGATGTTCATGACACCATATTCCTGCCCCTCCACAAGCAGGTAAAGGATTCACGGCTGTTCCAAGTTCATGTTCCCCCAAAGCATACACTGACATCCCAGCCCCTGGTATCGGAGGATGAGAGCAATGATGGCTGCGATGTAATCAAGTGAAGAAGACAAGGAATATAGGAACAGGAGGCCTAATCTAATTCTAGTGTCCTCAGAGGAGGAAAGACCAGACATTCTGCTCTTGACAACTGTCTGAAACTGGAGCACAGCTGCAGCCACCAAGGAATGACATAGACCACCACCAAGCAGAAGAAGTGAAGAAGGGGCATGGAGGAACCCCCCTCTAGTTTCAGAGGGACCGTGGCCTGCCCACACCTTGGTCTTGGATGTATAACCTCTAGTTCGAAGATCTCTGGCCAAGATGGCCTCAAACCCAAGCCAGTGACCTCGGGGTCACAGTCCCCATCTTCTCTCTGACAGAGCCAACCCCCCAGTTCCCAGGCTGGCTGACAAAGGTGCATTCTCCTGGCAGAGGCAGGGTAGACAGCAGGCAGGTGTGCCCAGGGCCCCTGCACCTCACATGCCAACCGAAGCTCTGCCAGCTTCTCTTGGCGTTGCCAAACCCTCCTGTCACTGATGTATTGCCTATTTGGTTCCCAGAGAAGGACGACAACAAAGGGAGAGATAGGGTCATGCTAGTCCATCCAGCTGTGTCCAGGTGGCCTATGACAGTAGCAGGAAGAGGCCATTCCTACGGTGAGCCATACCTATCTGGGTCTCTCACTCAGCATTGTCCCCAAAGAGAGCCTTGATAGAGCTGAATCAGCTGAGGGCTCCAGACTCAGGGAAGCAGGATGCTGCTTGGCATGGCTTAGGAGATTCTGGCTGGGAAAGAACGAAGTATCAATGCCGCCAAAGGCTGGGGGGGGAGGGGGGAGCACCCAGGCCCTCTTGTGGAACTGCAGGGCGGATAGATGGTGTGGTCCCTGCCATCCAGGACATCCCAGGATGGCTGCTCTCTGTCTCAGAGACAGCCCGATATCACTTCTCTGGCCCTTTAGCCCAGCATTGTGCTGGGCACAAAGATGTTGTGTTCATGTGCTCGTTTCCCTCAGAAGTCAGCAGAATTTGCAAGGCAGGGCTGTACTAAGCCATCCTGTGTCTAACCCAGCATCTTCAACAGCCAGAGGTAGCACTGGCCCCACCCACGGCACCTGCTGGCTTCAGAAGGATTACACTAAAACCTGGCTTGCTGGTGCATGCCTTTAATCCCAGCCCTCCTTCAGGAGGCAGAGGCAGGTGAGTTCGAGGCCAGCCTGGTCTACAGAGAAGGGTGCACTTTGGGAAACCACAGTGACCTTCTGAAATGCTTTGTCTTGCTCGTTGGGGGGTGGTGGTGAGCAGAGATTCAGGAAGGACCCTATGTAGGATAGGAGAGAGCTGTTGAACGGGACATTGACATGCTAGGTGGACACTTCCAAGGGTGGCCTCAAGGTGTACAGAAGGAGAAGAATTCTCTAACATTCCCTAGGACCTATCTCCCATAGGAACAGGTGTCTGAGAAATGGGGTGAGTGGCCCAGAAGATGCTGTTCTGGCTTCAAACTTCCTCAAAGTTCTGTTAGACTCACCCTGGTTCACAGGCCCCTGCCTCCCTAAATGGATAACAGTATTTTCCTAGGTGCCAAGACGCTTTCCTTTTCCAATACTGTCCACTTCTTCCTTCCTTCCTTCCTTCCTTCCTTCCTTCCTTCCTTCCTTCCTTCCTTTCTTTCTTCCTTCCTCCTTTCCTCTCTGTCCACTCATTTTTTTTTTTTTTGGTTTTTTCGAGACAGGGTTTCTCTGTGTAGCCCTGGCTGTCCTGGACTCACTTTGTAGACCAGGCTGGCCTCGAACTCGCAAAGATCCACCTGCCTCTGCCTCCCAAGTACTGGGATTAAAGGCGTGCACCACCACCGCCCGGCTGTCCACTCATTATCAAACAAACATTTAATGAGCATCTACATAGAGCCGAGCATTGTTCTAGGGCCAGGTACATCCGGCCTTTTCACTTTGCAGTATGTCCTTGTCCTTTACAAAGTTCACACGTGAGAACCCTGCAATGAAGTTAGTTTTTAAAACCCCACAAAAATGATCACGATGTTTTAAGTTTCCAATTTTGTGTTGAGCTGCCTGCATAACCATCCTCATCCACATGCGGCTGATGGGCTGTGAGTTACATCTGTAGATGCCAAGGAACTTAGCAGTGAATAACCAAGACACCTTGGCTTTGTGGAATTTACATGTGTCTTAGTGAGGGCTTCCATTGCTGTGAAGAGACACCATGACCGAGGCAACTCTTATAAAGGAAAACATTTCATTGGAGCGGGATTACAGTTTCAGAGGTTGAGTCCGTTATCGTCATGGTGGGAAGCAGGCAGACATGCTGGAGGAGGAACTGAGATTTTTTACATCTTGATCCAAAGCCCGAAGGGAGAGACTGTGGGCCACACTGGGTGTAGCTTGAGCATAGGAGACTTCAAAGCCCGCCTCCACAGTGACACACTTCCTCCAGCGAAGCCACACCTTCTAATAGTGCCAGTCCCTATGGGCCAAGCATTCAAATACATGGGTCTCTAGGGGCCATTCCTATTCAAACCACCACACCATCCTAGTGAGTACATCTCTTTCATTTCCCTTCAGTTCACTTTTTATCCTATTTCCTCCTTACCACCCATCAAGCCATTGGTAGCTCAACTGAGCCTCGGTTGGAAGATGTGCACTCATCCATTCTAGATCCGCCCATTAAGTATCCACTGGGCACCATTCCCCAGCTGGACAGCTTGGACATTTATCATCCATTAGGTGACACTCTAAGGGAATTACTTCCTCCCTCCTCCCCTCTGTCTCTCTTGGTCCCCTCCAGGCAGAGAGAAATCCCAGGAAACTCCTGGTTATTCTTAGATATTGTGAATGGACTCCAAAGGAAGCCATAAAGGCTGCAATCAGCTGTTGTACTGAGCACTTTTGGAGAATAGCTGAGGTCCTGACATCCACTCTTCATTTTTTCTGCAGGCTCTGGCTACTCCCTTTCTGACTTCGGTCTCCTTTGCAATTGTGGAGCCCAGCAGACCATAGACGGAGTCCTGTTCCCAAAAGAGCCACCCCTGCCTTGCACAGGAGCCAATGATGCCTCATGGCAGATTACAGAGGGAGCCCCGTTCCCAACAGGAGCCATCCCTGCCTTGAGGCTCAGTGCTGCAGACTCCAGCTGCCCAGCCAGCCCTCACTTGCTTTAATTAACTCTGCCCGGATGCTCTGACTCACTCATTGGCTCTGTGACCTGCCTGGTTGCAAAGGACACCTCCTCAGACACAATTACATTTGAGGATGAAGCATTTCCTCTGGCGAAGAACAAGGCTGTGAAAGCCTGTTGTGGGAGTGGGGATAGTGGGGGTGGGGGTGAGAGGGTGTCTCCTTGGAGATGATTCATGGGACAAACCTAGAGGTTAGCGGCTTCCCACCAAGCTCATATAGGCCTATTCCTTGGCCAGACTCTCTCTCTCTCTCTCTCTGAGGAGAAGGAGGAAAATGTGTCTATTTCCTAGGCAAATTGGCTTAATATATTTATTCATCACCATGAGGTGTTCCAAGTCCTGGCAGAAACAGCTGCACTGCTCTCAGACTCCCTTAAGCCTTGGTGTCACCTCAAAGCTCCACAATGAATCACCTATATTTATTGGAGACTATCTATTCCCTGGTCAGACCCGGAAGAAATAAACTGTGATCTTCCACCCCGGGTTTGAGGACAAAAGTCAAAGGCTCCTGCATAGTCCTCTGTGATACAGGGACTCTCAGTCCCTTTGGATGGACATGGAAGTTGAGGCTTAGAGACTGGCTGCTCTTCCAGAGGACTCAGGTTTGATTTGCAGCATCCATAGGGCAACTCACGACCATCTGTAATTCTAATCCCATAGACTAGGGGATCCAGTGCCTGCTTCTAGCTGCATGACCATCAGGCACACAAGGGGTGGATAGACAAACATGCAGGCAGAACATATACATAAGTTTTTTAATTAAAGAAAGAAAAAGACTGGATTAAGCCAGACTGGCTTAAGCATAGAGCAAATCACTAACAGGAAGACTAGCCCAGAGTAATGGAATTGCTTTTTTCTTGTCTTACAATCTAAAGACCCAAGAGGAGAAAGTAAGAGCTGTTTGTTATGTTTGTGCTGGAAATGGGCTTCAAGTTTGGCAATGACCTGTTAGCCCCTAACTGTGGACTTCTGCCAGCCCACAGACTAACAGTGTCACACTCAAGCAGCTAGGTCCACCTTTGAGCTTGAGAGGAAGGCAAGCTGGGCTTCCTTTGTTAATATCAAGGCAATGGCATCTGCATTTTTCCATTAATTAATTAATTTGTTTATTTTACATTCTAATTGCCACCCCCCTTCTCTCCTCTCAGTCCCACCCTCCCACCCCCTTCCCTCATACTCCCACCCACCCACCCAGGACCATCTGGCACATCAAATCACATTAGGACTAAGTACTTCCTCTTCCGCTGAGGCAAGACAAGGCAGCTCTGCTAGGAAAATGGAATCCAGAAGTAGGCAACAGAGTCCAAGTCAGAGATAGGCTCCACTCCAATTGTTAGGGGATTCACCTGAGGACCAGGCAGCCCATCAGCTTCATATGTGTAGTGGACCTGGACCAGTCTGTCCAAGTTCTTTAATTGATGGTTCAGTCTCTATGAGTCCCCTTGAGTTAATTGACTATGTGCATCTTCTTGTGGTGTCCTTGATCCCTCCAGCTCCTTCAAACCTTCCCCTAACTCTTCCTCAAGACTCCTTGATTTTCACCTAATGACACCTGCATTTTAATGACAGTAGTTCCAGGTTTTTGACACCTTGAATAGCTGTTATTAAAGGGCACTCACTGAACAAGACAGAGATGCTGGGAAACATGGCAGGTGTTTTACTTTAGTACCCCATCCTATGATGTATAGGGATACCATCCATCCATCCATCCATCCATCCATCCATCCATCCATCCACCCATCCATCCACCCACCCATCCATCCATCCATCCATCCATCCATCCATTCATCCATCCATCCATCCGTCCACCCACCTATCTACCGTGTTTCCAAATACTTCCTGAAAGAGACAGGGACAAACTGTGGACCAGACATGTATGGTCTACACCTGCAGGAAACTCACACATGAGTCTATAGGTCTAATGCACATGACATAAAAGATTCTCCAAATAGCCACTTTGCTAGACCAGCATAATTCTTTAATACATTCTAAATCTTATCCTTAGACCCAGAGATAAGAGTGGTTAGGACCCTCATCATAACCACAACTGGACACAATGTAGAGATCAGTGGATTGTGGGATATATCAGAGGACATGCCCACATCAACAGCTCCTGCATGCATGGCTCAGGGAACATCTAGGAAGAGGGGCAAGAAAGACTCTAAGAGCCAGAATAGAGGAAAGCCAGCTATACATCAGTCTCTCCTAGAAACGGTTACATAAACAAGACAATAGCAATGGCAGTATCAAAAGATAAGATAACACGAAGGAGGACATTTCATGGGACCCTGCCCTACAGAAAGAACTACAGGCAACTAATGACTGCTGGGAGAGAGGAATTAGCCCCTCTCAGGGATGAGCCTTTTTATTGACTGTTTAATACAAAATGGTCATCCCTGAGACCATATACACACAGACAACAAAAAAGAGACTCAGCAGGTTATATTTATGTATTTGTGCACAAATATATGTATGTAATAATAATAATCAAATAAAAAGAGATTATCAGTTTGAGATGGGGGCATGGAAGGGGTTGGAAAGAGGGACTGGAGGGAGGAAAGAAAAGTTGGAAAGGAAAGTGATGTAATTGTATTTTAATTAAAATGTATCTAAAATTTTAAAAAGAGACTCAAGACAATAAAAGCAAATATCTAACAAACCCTGAATAAGAAAAATTGGATTTAAATTTCATAAAGAAGATAAAAATCCATTCTCGAAGTGCCTGTGTGTACCAGGAATTATTTGCTCAGGATCCTTGACTTTCAGGAAAGCCTAATCTCAATGTTTGGGTCTGTAAGGACCAGGCAGAGCTGACTTTGAGTTCTTGCTCAATCACAAAGAGTATCTACACACAGGGTTGGACAAATTGCTGAATCCCTCTGCGCCTTGAGTTGACTCTTTCTACACAACATGGAAAGAAACAGGGGTTGAGGAAATTGTTCAGTCTGTTATTCCAACCTGAGGACCAAACCTTTAACCTGAGAAACACTGGAAAACATTTCAGATCCGAATAACAGTACACAGTGCACATGCTGCACCCTGGGCTGGCTGTTTCTGCTTTCATGGTAACAGCTAACTGGACTGGGCCTGCAAACAGTGCCAAGTGTTTCATCTGAATTCACATTTCTCCACCCCACCCCTACAAGTTAATATGGTTGTCATCCCATTTTACAGATGTGGAAACCAAGACCCAGAGTATTTATAGCTCGTACAGAATTACATGGGTAAGAAGGCCTCCCTGGGATTTGAATACAAAATATGAATCGATTCCCACTGTCTACTTCTACTGGCAGTGGCCTAGTTCATTCCAGGTCTGGATTCTCCCTAAGTCCACAGAGGTCAGGGAGTCTTCTCCCTTAGCTTCATAGAGGTGTTGGAGAGCATTCTTGGCCTGGATCCCTAGGCAATGTCCTCCTAGTGTGCTCCCTGAGAGTGTGCGTGTGAGAGAGTGTGCTGGGGCCAGGTTATTCACACACAGGTGCTGGCTGCAGTAAATAAGCCAGTGGAGTTTGATTCATGAGCTCTGACAGGAAATCTATAGCAAGTGGTGTCTATAATCCACACGCTGCGTCGCGGCAAAATGAAAGAACAACAGTCCAATTACGGGTCCCCGTTGATCCCAGGCAGCCTCCTCAGCTCTTCAAGGCCTCAGCTGGGCTAGTCAGGGCCAGCCATCAGGATTAGCCTGAGTGGGCACCCCGGTGACCTGGCCACATGGAGCACAGTTCCCAGATTAGCCACCAGAGGAAGTGCCTGGGGAGAGCAGAGGTCCTGCTGTGCAGAGATAGGGAGGAGGGTGTGGCTGCTTGTGCTGGCAGCTCCACCAAGCTCCTTCCGGTTTTGCCAGCTCTGAACTCCAGACCCCCAAGAGCTAGTCTCAGGTGGACAGAAGCACTCTGCGAACCCCTATTCTCATCATCTTGCTTTCGTTTAAAACAAAGGTGCTGCCCCCAGAGAGTCAGGGAAAGACACCCTGGGGTGGTCGTTTTCAGGCCTGGCTTTCTGGGTTTAGCAGAAGCTGAGTTCTAGGTGACTCATGCTCAGGACATTCAAAAGCCCCATTCCAGACAATTTGGGAATTAGGGCAGAATTTCCCTTCTCCGTGCGGGAGGGATCTTCAACTATTCCTGTTAGCTCTGATAACAGCCTGGCCGTGACATCCTGCGTTAAAAAGTATTCTACCAAATTCATGTCCGCTCTGAGTATGACATCACCAGAATCAGTCTTTGCAGATGTCATCACTGAGTCCAATGGATTAGAGAGGGCCCCAGGTTCTTGTAAGAAAAGGAAAGTTAGTCCCCCACCCAATTTTTGAGGATCTTACTTTGTATCTCAGAGACTAGTCTACTCTGAAATGATGTAGCTCAGACTGGCCTTGAACTCCCAGCAATCCCTTACTTTACTGCTATGATTAGGGGCACCTGCCACCACACATGGCCAGAAGAGGAGTCTTAGGATGGAGATACAGGCACAGGGGAGAAGGAATGTGAAGGCATAGATGGGAGAGATGTGGCTCTGAGCTAAAGACCGCCAAGGATTGCCAGCAGCTGCCAGAAGCAAGGGGAAGGCTTGGAATAGAACCCTCCAGAGCAGGGAGGTAAAATCCATGCCTTCTGTTTAAACCAATCAAGTATGTGGCTGCTTGTGATATGTTAGCTTTGATTGTTAACTTGCTGAGATCTAGAATGATCTAGGAGATAGACCTCTAAGCACATCTGTGAGAGAGTTTCTAGACTGGGCTAATTGAGGTTAAAAAAAGATTCACCATAGTCGTGGGCAGCATTGTTCCGTGGGCTGGGGTCTTGGACCGAATAAAAAGGAGAAAGTGAACTGAGCACCAGCGTTCATTGCTATCTGCTTCCCAACTTTGCTTAAAGTCATCAGCTGACCCACACTTCTGCCACCGTGCCTTCCCTGCCATGATGGATTGTACCTTCAAACTGTGGGCCAAAACGAACCCTCCCTTTATTAGTTGCTTTTGTTGGGTATTTTGTTACAGGAAAAAAAAATGTCACAGCAAAGTAATGCATGCCTGGTCTGTTATAGCTGCACACAGAATAGGAAGCAAAATAATGTGAACTGAGTGAGGGGCTGAGTTCAAATTTTGTTCTGTCAGCTAAGCCTCCCTGATCTTCTGCAAGCCATTCTACATAGTGGCTATGATGGGGGTTTAAACCTTTAAGGCTGTCACAGTGGGTAAGGCACTTGCATACAAGTACGAGGACCTGAGTTCAAATCTCCAGAACTTATGTAAAGCCAGACATGGTAGCGCATATCTGTAGTCCCAGCACTCTATGGTGAGATGAAATGTGGAAACAGATGACTCCCTGGAATCTCGTGGGCCAGCTAGCTCTCCCTCTACCTCTCCCTCTCTCTCTCCCCCTCTCTCTCCCCCTCCCCTTCTCCCTCTCCCCCTCTCACACACACACATACACACACTCATATGCAATAGTAAATAAATGCAAATCTTCCACAGTGAACTTCTGAGTATGTAAGATGTGCCAGGTACTGCTATATCCTTCACAAAAATTGAATTAATTTCATCTTAGACCAAATCTCTGAGGTAGGTTCTATTACCAAATCCATTTTACAGATAGGAAAACTGAGCTCAGAAAAATTGTGGAACATGTTCAAAGCTATAGAGCTAGTAAGCAATGCAAGTACCATTCAGATCTCAGCCACCAAATCCCAAAAATCCATTTCACTTCCACTGTACTTAAAGCTATTAATGGAGCTTGGGAGTGGTGGTACACGCCTGTAACCCCACTAACCTACAGAGGTAGGAAGATTTCTGTGTGTTTAAGACCAGCCTGTTTTATACTGTGAGTTACAGGCTAGCCAGGAGTATAAAGGGGGAACCCTGTTTAAACAGAACGAACAAAAACTCAGAAAACCCTAAACACTAAAAAAACCATTAGTGATGTCATATTGACCATCAAAGTAAATGAAAAGTCTTTATTGTGACCTACGAGATCTTGCAGACCAAACTGTAGGCATGCCCAACTTGCAGCCCACTGACCACATGTGGTTGAGGAAAACTATGAATTCAGCCTAACATATAATCATAAACTATGGTTTGGGCATGGTGGTGCACGCCTTTAATCCCAGCATGCTGGAGGCAGAGGCAGGCAGGTCTCTGAGTTCAAGGCCAGCCTGGTCTACAGAGCAAGTTCCAGGACAACCAGGCTACACAGAGAAACCCTGTCTTGAAGCAAACAAGCAAACAAATAAAACAAAACAAAACAAACAAAAAATATCCCACCACCACCAAAAAACCATAAACTAAAAACATGAGACTTTTTTGGATTATTTTTTTTCAGTAAATTGATTATGTAGTTCTCAAGTGTATATGACAATGTCATGTCACAATGTCAAAAGGTTGAACATGACTGTAAGTGGACACCTGCACTTATATACTTTTATTTATTTATTTATTTATTTATTTTTTGGTTTTTTGAGACAGGGTTTCTCTGAATATCTCTGGCTGTCCTGGACTCGCTTTGTAGACCAGGCTGGCCTCGAACTCACAAAGATCCGCCTGCCTCTGCCTCCCAAGTGCTGGGATTAAAGGCGTGCGCCACCACCGCCCGGCTACTTATATACTTTTAAAGAGAGACTGAGTATATCCTGTCCCCATGAATGTAGATTAGCCTTAGTGACCAGCTCAGAGAACTGAATCAGGAGAGGCCCTGCACACAATGTCCAAGATCAGATCGGAAGGATCCATGCAGACCACAACACCAGATGCTGAAACAACCACCATGCTCTTCAGAAAGCCCAGGCAGCCCTGGGGAGAGGAACAGGAGCCCCTGGGTGTGAGTCTCCTCACCTGAGCCTCTGGTCCATGACTAGCCTCATTCGAGTGAGCAGTGGACAAGCCCTAGCCAAGACACCCACACACTGTGTGTGACAGAGACTGACTCTCACAGACCCCTGTTGGTAGTTCCATTTTTTTTTTTTTTTTTTTTTTTTTTTGGTTTTTCGAGACAGGGTTTCTCTGTGTAGCCCTGGCTGTCCTGGACTCACTTTGTAGACCAGGCTGGCCTCGAACTCGCAAAGATCCGCCTGCCTCTGTCTCCCAAGTGCTGGGATTAAAGGCGTGCGCCACCACCGCCCGGCTGGTAGTTCCATTTTTAATTAGTGGTTTTTGTTGTTTTAAGACATTGAATTTTGCAGGGAGTTGGTTACGTTTGTTGGATTAGAATCCAGACAGCCTGGTTTCACCCACTTTGCAATGACCTGGTGGCTTCATCCTTGGCTTCCTCGGTCATTGGCTGCTGGAGCGTGTGTGCCCTGAAAGCAGGAAGGGGGCTGCCAAGCTCAGTGATCCTAGAATCTGACAGAGGAGTTTTCTTGATGAATCAATCAATCAATCAACCAATCAGAAAGGCAGTTAATGTTTGTTGAGATTCCTACCAGGAACCATATCGGGAAATACGCTGAGTTATAGACACACCCAACAACTCTGGGACATGATACAGTTCCCATTTTATTGACAAGAAAAGTAAGGCTTACTCGGACAGAAGCCAGGCTCCACACAGGTCACAAGCCCAGTACACCCTTCCTGCCCTTTGTTCTGATTGTCTGAAGGCCTCATCTGGATCAGAGGAGCTGAACCCACATCAAGGGAAGGTTTGTTTGTTTGGTGTGTGTGTGTGTGTGTGTGTGTGTGTGTGTTTGGTTTTTCAAAACAGTGTTTCTCTGTGTATCCCTGGGTGTCCTGGAACTCACTCTGTAGAGCAGGTTGGCCTTGAACTCAGAGATCCACCTGCATCTGCCTCCTGAGTGCTGGGATTAAAGGCATGCGCCACCACTGCCCAGCCAAGGAAAAGTTTTTTTTTTTTTTTTTTTTTTGGTTTTTCAAGACAGGGTTTCTCCGTGTAGCCATAGCTGTCCTGGACTTACTTTGTAGACCAGGCTGGCCTTGAACTCGCAGAGATCCACCTGCCTCTGCCTACCAAGTGCTGGGATTAAAGGCATGCGCCACCACGTCCAGCAAGGAAAAGTTTTTATATGCAACAAGTAATGGGCACAGGGACACTTTCCCTTACTACTTCCCTCATCTGGGAGTGGCCAAGGACTTAGCAGGCATTGCTCACAGGCTTTCTCTGGGTTCTTGTTGAGTCTGTGCTGACCTCTGACCTTCATGCATGCTATTCCTGCTTCCCCAACAATCCTTATCTTTCCAGAAAGCTATGCCTGACTTAGAGAGCCAGAGGAGAGAGGGCGGCTCCTTCCAGGAAAGCTGACAAACTTTAGGGTCCAATATCACTCCTGCCTTCCTGCAAACATTCACTGTGAGTCTGACAGAGCCCTTCAATGTCTCTAGTAAAGTCTGTGTGATGGCTCCATGTCCTCGGGTACACTAGATGTCTCTGAGGCGGGACAGCTCCTCACCAATGCTGCATGGTGTCCAAGTGTGACTGACATTCTAAAGCTCTTTCTAGGGGTCACCATCAGGCCAAGTCTGGGCCCATCAGGCCAGACTTCCCTGGGCAATCTCCAGGGACCTCGTGTCTCGCAGAGTTGCCCTACAGTCCTCAACTTTTTCAGCACAGAATGCAACTATCCACTTAGAAGATTCAGGCTTCTAAATCTATCAAAGCTTATAAGAGTTCTCCCACAGGGGCACCCCTGGTGTTGCCTAGCTTTACTGTGTTCTTTGTCCAGTGGTGTAATCCACACAGGGTTAACCCTCCCCAACACTGCCCTGAACTGTGTTCAACTACTGGCCCTAGCATCGTTTTAACTCTGCTAAGTGAGAAGTGTGTTCAGAGCTCACATCTGCTTCTTCCCTTGGAGAGCCACGGAGCCCCCTGGCATGGGACCCTGGAGACCAGTACACTGAGGACTATTAAACCAATTCCCAAGGAAAAAAACAAAACAAAACCTTGGAACCCAGGGCCTAGGAACAAGGCTTCTGAAGGTTTCAGGACCAGGTGGGCCTTATAGAGGACAGGACCTACAAGGAGTAGGTGGCAACTGTTTACGAGAGGCCCAGGCAGAGGGGACTTTTGTTTGGTTTCTGTTTTTGAGGTAGTGTCTAATGTAGTTCAGGCTAGCCTCAACTCCTGATTCTCCTGGTCCACGTCCAGTGTGCTGGGAGGTGGATTTCGAAGACTCAGTCACTTTGAAGGTGACTGGGATGTAGTAGCCTGGGAAGGAAGAGACAGCAGGACACAGCCTCAGGCAGAGAGCTAGAGTGTCTAAATATGGAGCCTGGGAATACAGTAAGGATCATTCAGGCTTCCTCTCTTGAGGGGCACCAGGTCTCAGAATTGGGGAGAGGAACCCCATATGTAGGAGGACCTGTCCCTGTAGAGAAAAGCAGAGCAAGGAGAAATCACACACTTGGGGTGCCAGGGCACCAATTACAATGGGATCCATGAAGCCTGTCTTGACAAACAGCCAAGGCAGCAACCAGGAGCAGGACTGAGTCTGGGTAGCTCCTGTGTCCGCTGTCCAGTCCTGAAGGGGACCTGATATACTCATTCTGCTCTTGGGAAACCCAAAGCTCAGAGAAAACAGCAGCTGACCCCAGTTCATAACCATCAGGCATCCTGACTCAAGACCACTGCAAAGAACAATGCAAAGAGGTCTTGTGTGTGTGTGTGTGTATGTGCATGTACATGTACGTAGAGGCCAGAGATCAACTTTAGCGGGGGTTCATCTTGGTTTTTGTTTTTAAGACAAGATCTCTCACTGGGAGCTGAAGTTTACCAATCAGGCTGGGCTGGCTGGCCAGCAAGCCCCAAGGATTTGCTTGTCTCCATTTCTGGGATTACAAGTATGAGCCATATGCCTGACTTTTCACATGGTTTCTGGAGATAAAACTCTGATTCCTATGCTTGTGTAGGAAGCTCTTTGCTGACCGACTGATCTCCCCAGGACCACACATGTCATTTCCGCGCACAGCCAAGGAAATCCTTCAGGAGATGGGACCATTTCGTATGGTGGGGAAGGCAGCTGAGCTCTGGGAGCTAGGACGCTTGTCTGAGGTAACATGAGCTGGTTGATATGGAGCCAAGAATCCAAACCATAGGATCCAAGCCTAGGCCTTTCTTGATATTTCCACTGGACTACTAAAAACACTGAGTAATAACAGGGTTCAAAGATGATGAAAAGAGCCTGGAGCGCATGCCTTTAATCCCAGCATTTAGGAGGCAGAGGAAGGCGGATCTCTGTGAATTTGAAGTCAGCCTGGTCTACAGAGAGATTTTGAGGCCAATCAGAACTGTGTATAGAGACTGTATGCCCTCTCCGTACTAAATATATGTAAAGAAAGCTTCATGTGTCAGGGCTTGGGTTAAGGTCTGGGGACATGAGCCTCACATCTGCCTGGCCATTCTCCACACTCCCTGCCATCACTCTGAAGAGTGTTATCTGAGTCACATCCCTGTCCCTTGACATTTGGATAAAGAAAGTTGGTCCAGGTTGTCTTGGAAGGCCATTCTCCTTGGGCAAATGGCCATCTCCGGCCCACTGTCCTTTCTCTGCCTCCTGCGCCCCACCCTCCACAAGCTCCCCACTTGTTATCTGTCAGTACACAGTAATTAGAGATGTGGCATGTTTGATAAAGATTGCCTCCTGCCCCGAGATGGAACTGCCCTCTCGGACGTGTCTAATTAAAGTCCTGATTGATAAGATGAAGAAATCCCACCCGGATGGATGTGTGCTGGCCTCCCCTGCCTCTGCGCCTCAGCCTCCTCATTACGGATGACACGGGAGAGAGATATAAAGGACCCCAGGAAATGCTTCTACAAAACAATCAATATGTCCTTTTGTGAGACGTGACGGGGCAACGTGGTTCTTTTGAACCATTCCTGGAACCACAGAGGCCGTACAGCTGGGATGGCCCCTTGCTCCAGGCTGGTGGCGATGGCGGGGGTGGGGGTGGGGCGCCGGGGGGGGGGTGAGCGGGGGAGGGCTGGGCTTTTACCCCAGCTGGAGTCTGCTCAGGGGATGATGGCCTCCAGTGAGCCTTGGCCTCTTTCACAGTCCACACAGTCTGAGTGGTGGACTGCAAAATTCCAGAGTGCCTGAGAGAACAGATACGTGGTCACACCTGACGCTTGTTGGAACACCTTGAACCATGCTTCCCTAGGCAGCTGAAACAGGATGCCCAGTCAGTGTAGTGCTGGGCCACACCCCCCCCAGGTACTATGTACCTTATTAGTTCTGTGAAGGACAGACAGCTTTGCCTGAGATTTTGCCCTGTAGCTGAATGAGGGGAACACACACAGGTGAGTTCAAGGAGTCACCTTTGCTGAGTAGCTGGTAAGTGTGATTTGGGTATGCTGGTAACTCATCCTAGCTCTCCTGATTACTCTCACAGTGGCGACAGCAAAAGCAGTAGGTGGTCCCTTTAGTACTGCCCACCTTCAGAAGTGAAAGAGCCAGGGTGCCAGGGTGCTCAGTGGGTGCCAACCCTGCTGGAGCCAGGGGCTTGTTGGAATGCCACAATGCTGTACCAGCTAATAAATAGAAGTAATTTGATTAGCTTTCTCTAACTGGTGATAAGATCCTGACAAACCCTTTTTAATGCGTTTCTGGAGCAGGATGAAATTGTTTCATTCTGAGAGCAGGGCCCCCTGGGAGTTGCCTTGAAGCTCCTTTAGTGAGAGGTAAAAATATGCCAATCATTAATGAGGGGAGAATTACGGAGACTTTAATGCAATCAGAAAGAGGAGCCCCGAGGCAACTTGGGAATAAAACCTGCCCTTAAATCAGAGAGAGGCAGTGGTAGGGAGGAAGGAGGAGACAACAGAAGCTTGCACAGAAAGCTGAGGCTGCAGGCCCTCCAGGCAAAATGGCCTTAGCTATATGGCTTATGTCTCTGCAAGATCCTGCGCACAGCAGGGACTCCCACCACACAGGAACAAGAAGATGGAACCAAATGAGACCGTATTTATTGAGAGTGCCCTCCACTTTCAGTTCCCCCTCAGAACAAGGACCAGGCTCTCCTAAGTTCCTAAGAAAGTCAATGACTGGCATGCTTCCTTCTCAGGACAACTGTGGATGCGAGAGCACTTAGACACTCTACTGCAGCCAAGAGAGATCATTTGGTTGGGTGTGGTGACCACACCTGAAAGCCCAACACTCAACACGGAGGCAGAGAGGATCACAGGTTCAAGGCCAACCCGGGTTACATAGTAAGATGTGTAAACACTGAAAAGAATGAAGAAGGAATGAAGGAGGGAGGGTAGGCAGGAAGAAGAAAGAAACCTATCACCTGTAAGCATTCCAGTGACACAGTTTCAGTCAGATAATCTGACACCATATCCTCTTCAGTACTCCTAATTGGCCCCTATTACCCATTCTCTAGAAAGTGCCACAGCTCTTGCCCATAGTACCGCAAAAGGGAAGAGAGGTCATGGGAGCAACTGGACTTCTATGTCGGGATGTAGGGGTTAGAAAGAATGGAAACACCTACCACTGAGTGTCCCTAACATCTTGTCTATAACACTGATGGGTACTGAGCTGACCAGGGAGACTAGAGGGGGCCCCTCTTCCACAGTTAGATGTCCATTCTGGATTCCTCTCTTTGTGGGAACAGGGTGCCTCTGCCTCAGCAGGGTCAGCCACTACTAGTGTCTGCTTTTCAGACACCTTTATGGATTAGGTCAGGAGGCATCGCCGCTCCCACACCTGCCTCTCCACACTCCCTCAATGCCCGCTGTACTCTCACTGTGCACCTCTATGCTGCACCTGGATGCACTGAGCTCACCCCCACTTCAGGGCCTTCCCTCTTCTCAAGCTGCTTGGATTTGGGGTGACTCCCTCCTGCCTCCTTCAGGGGCAGCTAAGCAGAGTGGGTGACTTCCTGACACCCCAGCCTCCACAGTCCTACCCCCACCCCTTCCCTTCACCCCCTATCTACTGCACTTACCTTGAGTGTACTAAGTACACTCACCACCTTGGTGCTCCCCAAGTTAACGGAAGGTACACTGTGGTGGGGTGGAGGTCTGTTCATTGTGAAATCCCCCACACCCAGACCATTGTGCACTTCTGTTGGACGGAGTGAGGGAGGGGGAGGCCTCAAGATACCCTGAGGCCAACTCACCTTAACCTTCTCTTTTGATAAAATGGGTTGAGCAACGAGAACAAATCCCAGGGGATGGCTGAAGTTAGACTGTATTATTGGTGGCAGCCAAGAAGTACTTAGTGATTACCATACAATGAGCATTTGCAAGTGCTGATCGCTAAGGTTATTAAGTTATGATGAGTCAGGACAAGATACTCCCCAGCAAGAAGCAGGTAAAAGTCTAATTTTGGAGTTAGTCTCATAGATACAAGCCAGGGTGTGCGGAACAGTCAGAGAATAGTCAACTGGGACCCACAGCCAGGGGAACATTCATTAAGCACCCACTCTGCACAAGGCATTGGGAGGATATGAGAAGGAGCAAGGCGCACTGTTGCTTAATCTTCTCCACCTACGTGAATGCACTGGGAAGGCAGAGATCCTGTGTGCCCATCCTCTTTGGCATTGCACCCACAATTCCCAGTGCCTGGCATATAGTAGGTTGTTCACAGATATTGGATGAGTAAACAGCAAGTACATTAATAACTATCAGCTCCTTTCTCTGGGCACCTCCTCCTGCTCTCCAGACAGGTGAGACCGTCTCCGGACACGCTGCTTGCTATTCCTTCTCCACTAGACCCAGCTGACCAGTCCCTGCCTAGTGTATACTGGATGTTCAGAGGTCCTAATCTGAACAGTCTGATGGCCCAAGGCAGCCTGCCAAGAGAAGACTGCAAAATGGGGGTGATGAGCATTCAAGCTGGATTCTCAAGGGAATCAAGAAGGTGAAGGAGATACAGGCCTGGGGGTGGGGGTGGGGTGCATGCTTTAAATCCCAGGCACTTGTGAGGCAGGGACAGGAGGATCTCTTTGTGTTCGAGGCCAGCCTAGTCTACATAGTGAGACCAGGACAGCCAGGCTATGTAGAGTGACACTCAAAAAACAAACAAACAAAGCAAAAAGAAAGGTGAAGGAAAATATTCTAGACTGATTCTGTGCAAATCCAGTTATCAAAAAGGATGGATCAGGACCCACAGATAAGGAATCCAGGCCACCTCCATCAGCAAGGAGCAAGTCAATCACTAGGCAGCTCCAGGCGGGCCACACAGAAGGCCCTGGTATGTTCAGACCCAGGAGGTAGGAAGATGAACTTCGGCTTCATAGGATGCTGGGTCTGGTGCAACCTCCAGGCTCACAGGCCTCTCTTCATCTCTGGCTTTCAGGCCTGCTGGTAACCAGGGACACTGAACTCTGCACCTCCCAGTGACCACCATTCTTATCTGATGGTGCCCTGGTTTTTCTTTTCCTAAACCCAGAAAAGAAGTACAGCCCAAGAAAATGTCTTGCTCCAGCAGAGACAGAGACAGGGTCAGAGAGACAGAAACAGAGTCAGAGAGACAGAGAAATAGTGAGGTAGAGTGAAGAGACAGAAATATAGAGAGGCAGAGGCAGCACCACACAGCCCTAATGCTGGAGCACCAGCTACCCCTCTCACAAGCAGACCCTTCAGGGGGGCCAGCCAGCAGGGGCTGCCTTGCTGCAAATGACTCCCTTTGTCATTCTGTTTTGTTATGATTAAAAATGCATGTCGCAGGCGAGGCCCTGGAGTGGAACCCAGTTGAAAATTGAATCATTAATATTCCCCCTGCAGCTGATGCCCAGTGCTGCCCATGCAGCGGAGAGCCAGAGACTGGCATGCAACAGTTTCCAGTCCTGGCAAATGGGAGTGTGCACCAGCCCCTCCCCCAGGGCTCCTGCTCCATTTTTTTTTTAAGATTTATTTATTTATTTACTTATTTATTTATTATGTAAACAGTGTTCTGTCTGCATGTATGCCTGCAGGCCAGAAGAGGGTGCCAGTTCTCAATGTAGATGGTTGTGAGCCACCATGTGGTTGCTAGGAATTGAACTCAGGACCTCTGGAAGAGCAGCCAGTGCTCTTAACCTCTGAGCCATCTCTCCAGCCCCTGCCATATCTTTAGGGATATGAACAGATGTCAGGCAAAAGCTCTCTGAATTTTTCTTGATCTTGAGCTCCATTTAGGCTGGAAAGCAAGCCAAGCTCTTGGGGGCTAGGAGTCTCAGCTTGGTCTCTCTGCCCTCCTGACCCCAACCCTACCCCTCTGACCTTCCCCTCCACTGCTGCTTTCTGCCTTGATGGTTTTTCCTTCAAGATGATAGTAATAATATTTCTATTTCATTACTTTTAATCAGACATCACTCTCTGCCTACCAGTTGCTTTTTGAGTATCTTTATGTCTATGAACTTAGGTAATTCTCTCAAACAACTGTGTGTGTGTGTGTGTGTGTGTGTGTGTGAGAGAGAGAGAGAGAGAGAGAGAGAGAGAGACTTTTATTACAACTCCATTTTTACGGATAGGAAAGGGGAGGCCCTGAGAACTTGGCCAACACCACACAGCCATAAAGTGGCCCCAGGTTTTGTGTTCTTCATCTCTGGACTCACGTGTGTGGCTGTTGGACACTTAGAATGTCGCTTGTCTGCAGAGAGAGAGTGACAGGAGTGTGAGCTGCAGAACAAACTGCAAAGACTTGGAGCAACAAAAAGAAGCAGAGTGTTGATCCAGGAGGAGCTTTTGTTCTGCTGGCTAGAGGTAGTAATGATCGTCATGATCGTCACTGCCTCTGTTGGGTTAAATAAAATCATCATTAAGAGGCATGGTTACTTGAAATTGAGACAAGCGCACGGCCCTGCTGGTGGCCTGTGCTGTGTCTGGTCACACCCACCCTGATCTTGACTTGAGTTTTCCCCTTGTGTCTCAGCTTGAAACTTAAATGTCACACCTCAGAGAAGCCTGCTCCAGACCCAGAAAAGCCTCTGTCATCGTCCACTGTCCCATGTGTTTGTTCAGGGTCACAGTCTCCCATTGGACACAGGATGGAAGCATCCATAGGCTTCTGTAGTCTCATCTGTGAGTAGGGGGAGGGCTGGGAGGGGAGCTGGCTGTTTGCATTTCCTCACTTTTGTTTTGGAGACAGGGTTTCTGTGTAGCCTTGGTTGTCCTGGAACTCGCTCTGTAGATCAGGCTAACTTCAAATTCAGATTCATCTGCCTCTGCCTCCCCAGGGCAGGACCCAGCACTCGCCTTTGGAGTTCCTCACTCTCAAGCTAGGATGACAGCTACTCATCAAAGCTACCATGTCCCAAGAAGACGACCATTGAAAGAGGCTACAAATTGCTGTCTGAGCCAGACCAAGTCCAGAGCAGGGAACAGTAGAGCCAGGCTTGTGCCCAGGGTTCAGGGTCGGTCGGCTACAAGGCTTCCCTCACAGACCAAATAGGAAGAGAGTGGGCTGAAGAGAAGTGGGCCTCCCTGCTGGGGAGGAAGATGTGTTTCAAGACTTATTCTCCAAAGTCGTCCCCCCCCGACCCCATATGAGAGAGAGAGAGAGAGCAAGTTTAGCTTCCTGTTTCCACTTTACAGGTGTGGGGGAATATAGGTAGAGGAGGAGAGACTCTGACACTCCCCATTTCTTTTCCTTTTTGTGGTGCCCAGGCTGTGCTCAGGGTGCCCGTGCATGCTGAGCAGCTGCTCTGCCGCCCAGCTTAGACACAGGGGCCAGCACAGTAGCAGCCTCACTATGAACCAACCCGGGCTCTGCGGGTCACAGGTGTGATCTCATGGAGGCACCATGTGACAGATGAGGACACTGAGGCACAAAGTAGCGCTCATAAAAGAGTCAAGCTTTGAGCCCAGGTCTTCTGACCTCTGACCCACAGTCTGAAGCACCAACTGGCCCCCATACAACAAGGCCAGGGGAAGGTAAGCAGCCATGATGGGAGTGTAAGCGGCATCCTTCTGCTTTCGCTGTCTGGTAGGCACCTGTGCACCTGTGCTGAAGTCTGGGCTAGCAAGACCTAGCTGATTGACAGCCACCCTCTGAGGAAACCCCCAAAACTCTGAGGACTTGATCTGATGCTTTCTCTCCAGGGACCAAGGGTAGCCACAGGCAAGCAAATGGGTTGCTGTTGACAGTTTAGAAGGTGGAAGAGAGACAGAGGCACATGCTATTTTCTTCCACACCACCCTTCTTTCCTTCCTCTGCACCAAAGCCTTGACTCCCAAAACCCTCACAAGGCCTCTTGGTCACCCAGCCCACAGCTGTCTTCCCTGCCTGGGGTCAGTCCCTTATTCTTCCCAAGCTGAGGAGGGTGTCCCCAGCCAGCGGGGTCCCAGCCTCTCATATAGGAGACTTTGCTCTCGATGAGACAAACATTCCCTGTAAGTGTACTAGGACAGATGAAGGGGCAGCTCAGGCCAGCTACCATGTCCCCTTTGAAGGACACTCAAAATCACCTTGGAATTTCCTGATTTGGGTGGGAGGGACCTGGGAGTTGTTACCCAAATTCTAGTGCCACTCAGCCAACAACAGTGTAGGCAGCAACTGATAACTCTCTGTCATTGGGGCAAGAAGCAGAGTCTAGTTCTAGATCTTGGGACTTGAGCCCTTTGAAAGCCAGCATCCGGAGAGCTAGGTCTCAATCCTAAAACTTCTTCCAGAGACACCTGAAGCCTGAGAAGCCAACTCCAAGTGCACACTCAGACTCCAGGGCAAAGGCTGAACTTCCTGTCACTGCAAGGTGGCTGCTGAAGAGGCCAGCAGCTGGCACTTGCCCTACAGTATGGAGTAAGTGCTGAACCAGAGGATAGCCTGGAGATAGGTCAGAGGTCATCAAGGAGGACAGGAGTGGGCTCCATTCACTTGTTCGTCTGTCTCCCACCCTTTGCCCCAGACCTCCATCCACCTCACCCTCAGCCCCTCTCATCCCTTCCCTGTTCTCCTGCTTCCCTCCCCCACTTGCACCTCCCCAAGGACAAGCAAAGTTATTACAATAATGAATTAGCCAGCTCGCTTACTGCCGCCACTGGCGAAGACAATTATCCCCCCCCTCGCATCCCTAGCCGCTGCTCGGCTCCCTCATAAAGACGGGCTTTTGGGGCCGCTTTGTGCTTTGATTGGAAATGAAGAGATTGCTAATTAGGGAACACCTGCTGGGACCCGGGCTGGCAGGAACAGAGGCAGGACCAGGATGGACTGAGCAACCATTGCAGGCGGGCTGAATGTGCGTGAGTGTGTGTATGCCAGCGGTGCCTGGGAGCCTGGTCATGAGTGCCCACAGGGTGCTGGGGGAAGGTGAGCGGAAGAGAGGATCCTTGCAGACACCTCAGTGATTTAATCCAGCTCCTGGCCACTGTCCCTGGAAGCCGTAAACAAAACCCAGACACTTTAAGGTGCTTTTCACCTTTTAAAGGATGCTAATTTGTTTATGGGTGGGTGTAATCCTGCCTGTGTTTGCATGGGTCATCTCGGGCTGGGATGTGCAGTTCACAGACATTTCCAATGGGGCTCACCAAAGTCATTGTCATTGGTGAAGTGCGCAGAACCTTCCAGCTCCCTGTGGAGGGAGGGATGAGGTGGGAAACAGGTGCACAGGGGTATGGTGACAAGGACATGAACTCAAAGGGCCGTTGAACCTGAGATTAGCTTCATACTTCTCCATACCGTTTCTTTTCTTGTAAGTTTTATTTATGATTGCTATGTGTGTGTGTGATGTGTGTTCGGGTGGGGTGATACATGTGCTATGATACATGTGTGGAGGTCAGAGGACAACTTTGTGGATTTGGTTCTCTCCTGCTGCCTTTACATGGGTTCTGGGGGTTGAAGGCATGGTCTCCAGCTTTATCTAGTGGCTTCTTCTCCATCCTCTATCTCCCTGCACTAAAGAGGGCTAGAACACATGATGGCACACACCCTGCCTCCATGGTGTAATGGCTAAAACACAGACTCGGCACCTAGCATCCTTCAGCCTACTCCAGGATGAAGCAAAGTTCCTCAGATTCCTTTCTTGACATGAACACTACTAGACGGAGCCTTTATGACACTGGCCTCAATTTTCCCACCTATAAAATGGGAAGATGCTCTTTGTTTGTTAGGAGGCTCTCCTCTGCAGCTCAAGTGTTCTGATCCTACAGTGTTGCCCAGGGTTTGGGTTCACTCTGCCAGAAAGTAGCCACAAGCATAGGATTAGAGTACAGCCTTGACTCAGATTCCAGAGCTGCAATCCAGGAGCCACTGCATTCTTAGGTGGATCACAGAACTCTACTGGGCCTTGTCTCTCTCATCTGTCACACAGGAAGGGGTGACCCCAGCACCTGCTTTCTTAAGTTGCTGAGCACAGGCAGGGTCAGGAATGGAACCAGAAGCAGAGCTTGCTTCTCAGTGTGTGCTCAGGGCAGGGGATGCCTTCTCCCTGGTCCTCATCACCATTATCGTTGCCTGTAACTGCTAGCTAGCATCATTACAGCTGTATACTGTTCCACGGAACCAGCTAGAAAACTCACTGTCAACATCCTTTTAGTGCAGTCCATCAAGGCTTCATTTTTGAGCTCCTGTCCACTCCTCCACCTGACTTCTGTGAGCATAGACATCTCTTGAGAAGTTTCCAGGTCGTTCTGTGGAGAGTGGAAAAGCTGGTGGAGACCTAGGAAGCAGAGGCTGAGGGCTCACCTCTCTTCCACATGGAGGTTCAGTGCACTCATAATCCATGAACTTGAGCCATGAAGCCACAAGAAGAGCAGAGCCCCGAGCCAACCCAGAGCTAAAGCTTCCTCATCCTTCATCTTCTGTTATCCTGAAAACTCCCATGGGACTTGTTTTTACAACTTCATGAGCAGATGAAGAGAAAGCCAATGCAAGGAGTGGGAGTGGATGGGGTGAGTTCTCCAGTGGCCATAAAACTAATAAGCCAGAGAAAAAACCCAGATCTGCCCAAGTCTGTCTGGACTTTTCCCCATCTGCTGTGCTGGCAGTGGCCACCGGCTCCCGTGAACCACAAGCTCCATTAGCATGGACTTGTGGTATCTTGAATTTCCTTGCTAGTTTTGTCAGTGGGAGCACAAGGCAGGTATCAGAGACACCTACGGGTGGCACTGAGTAGGTAGACAAGGGGCTGATGAGCAGGGATCTGACTGGCACACACAGTGAACACATGCACACCCCCCCACCATGGGGGTGTAGATTTGAGGGATTGTGAACAGGTGCATGGGTACATGTGGGATACTGGGTGCATGAATGAAATGTACTTTGCTCTTGGGCTTTACATTCCCTCCAGAGAATGGTGAGAAGAGGTATCTTAGTGCAACAGAGATGGTATGGTATGGGGAAGGAGACTGGGACTCCTCCTTGAAGATGGTGGAAGAGAATGAAGTAGAGTGAGGAGTTCAGGCAGGAAGAAGTTTCTAGCCCCTAGGGACTGAGATAAGCTGGGCTACTTTGAGTCAACAAGCTAGCATGTCCTCATGGACCCGCCCCCATCCCCACTCCACAGTACCCCAAGAACAGGGACTCCACATCTACACAGATCAGTAATGAAAGCATAGTTACAGAGGGAACGGAGTTGACTTTGAAATTGTCTTTGATAAATTCTAGGCCCGTCATCCTTTCTGTTGGGTAGATGTAGAGAATCTTTGTTTCCTTGGTGGTATAAGAGAGATGGCACCCATTTCAAAGAACTGCATGGAGATGAGAGCCAATAACACAAGGAACCCCACCCAACATAGTTCTTTGCAATTCAAGGTTCCCCTGCCTGTGTGCTTGCCCTCCATATACACACATTCTCTACCTTGCCCCTTGAGGCAGCCAGACAGGAGGATGAAGCAAACCCAACCGATTCCCTCACACTCTTGCCCAACTCATTTTCTATCCCAAAGGCCAGGCTTGCAGCCATCAACGGTTCAGCTCTTCATGAGATGGAGACATGAGGATGTGAGTGAGTCCCTCTTACACAGGGACCTGTGATAGCTCTATATGGGGCCAAGCTGGAGAGTGATGGAAATTGAGGTTCTAGAGGGGTCCATGTGGATGTGAAAGGAAAGACGGCATGCTAGGGCACCTCTCGTTCTCTGTCCCAGTGTAGATACGGTTGGAGTTCCACTAGACTCCACTCGGCTCCACATAGCTCCTCTACCCCACAGTGTTTCCCCTCCATCTAAAAAACGACTGTCTTCTGACAATTGCCCTTGATCAGGAGTATCCAATTGGTCCTGATGAGTCAGTCTCATGGGTTCTTCCCTCAACTAGGACAACAGTTATCCAATTGCTGACTGATTTAGTGGTAGAACTAGCCAATCTCCATGCTTCAAGATGGCAAGTTCCAAAGAGAGGTCCAAAAGGTCGAATCATAGCTAAATCCATGAGTTTGCTTGGTGACTGACTCCACTCTTGTTTCTAGCACACCCCTCCCAGGTTCCTCCAGATGACACACTCTGTTTTTCAGAACCTCCCCTTCCCCATCGGTCTCTTCTCTGGGGAACCTTACCCAAGGCATGCATCTCCCCAGCTCCTTAGAGCTTTTTTGAGCAGCGACAGTGGAACCCACCAAGGTGTATGTGTTCAAACCCATCTGGCAGAGATCCTTATACACCCCAGCAGATGCAAAGAAGCCAAGTAAGCAAGGACCTCCTCAGTCTGAGGAGAGCCCTGAGAGCTCCCAATGGGTCCAGAATCTAGGAGGGTTCTTTTGTTTTGCCCTGGTGTGCTCCAGGCTGGAGAACCAGAGCCCAAGGCTGGGCCAGCCATCGGGAAGCCGTTGAAGCCTGTAGCTTACTCTGATAACCTTTTGCTCTGCAGCGTGGCACTGGGAGCTTTCATAGGCAACACACAGTAGTGTCATCATGCACCATACCCATGCTGGAGCATTTTAGCAATCTCCCTCCAAAAAGTGAGACTGGGGATGATAAAAACACCAGAGAAAGCAGTCCCTTGGAAAGGGAACATGCTGGAGACACAAAGTCTCCACTGAATGGACCAGGTATCCCCTCCATCAGTCTCCCTGAGGTTTCCAATGTGATACTTCAGCTTAGGGAGAGGGGGGAGGTGCCAAACACTGTTGATCGATCCTGTCTGTGTCCATCCAGGTCCTGCCACAAACCATGCCACCCCATCCCCACCCCCAACCTGTCCAGGAGGAAGGCTTTGGGCTGTAAGCACCTCTGGAGAGAAAAGGAAGGCAGAACAGTAGGAACCCAGTGGGATCTCACCCGTGGAAGGTCACAGACACAGAGGATACCCACTTTGTCCCAAATGGTGAGCCCATGTTGGACTCCATCCAAGGTGGGAAGATAGTCTGACTCGCCATGGGAATGTGATCAGCATCTTGAGAGCCAAGGTGGGCGGATCAGAAGGAGATCAAGGTCACAGGAGAGTGGGTAAGGAATCCAGCTGCAGTGCTGTGGCCTTGCGAAGAGACCCTCCCCCTCTCCTTAGGAAAGCATGGTAGTGGGCTAAAGCAGGGGTAGTCTACATAGAGGGAAAAGAGACAGTACCCAGAGAAGGAAGGGAGATAGTCCCCAAGAGAGGAAGGTCTCTTGGGGAGGTGTGCTGATATCCATACTAGAAAAGGTGATGGGCCACCAGGTTCAAGTTTCTGGAAGGATCAAATGTGAGAAGAGCGTGGTGTGGAAAACGAACAGGAAACATAAAGGGGAGAGTGTTGCTTGTGGGTGGCTGAAGGAGGGTGTAAGGTCTTCCATGGGAATGAGAAGGAGAAGGAAGGCGTGGACATCACAGAGCAGGGGATGCTGGGCATGTGCCTTATGAAAGTGTCGTGACACTGAAGCTTGCTAAGTCTCTCAGCGCAACTCACAGAGTAGGTCTGCATCTTCCCAGTATGCCTACCCACTGTTCCATGGAGACATCATTTCTGCAAATTAGTTCCAGTGGTGGAGAGATGGCCCAGGCAGTAAAGTGCTTGCAAAACAAGGACCTCAGTTTGATCTGCAGAGCCCATGTGAAAGAATCTGGTGTGGTGACTGTACCTATGATCTGAGCACCTGGAGGCAGGCGCCGTCAGGGCGTGCTGGACAATCAGTCTAGCCTACTTAGAGATCTCAAGGCCAGTGAGAGACTCTAAAAAAATAAATATGCACACATATGCACACATATACATGCATATATACACATATACACAAACACGCATAATGAATGACCTATGGAAAAGTGAGGCTGTGAAAGTGGCAATCGAGAGCTAAGGGGGAGTGTGTGGGACTTCTTACTGGTAACATCTGTGAGGAAATACTTAGAACGACACAGAGGATAACTAACAGAGTTTCAGGTTGACTCCCATGTGGGACTGTGATGGGGAACACAGGACACATTTCAAAAAAAAAAGGGGGTGAAAATATAAAACTGTTAGACCAAGTTCTGTGTCTATGTCAATAGTACAAAATGGTAGGCCGTGGCAGAAGGATTAAAAGTTTAAGGCTTGCCTCCTGGGTTACAGAATCAGTTCAAGGGTAGCTTGAGCTACTTAGCAAGACTTTATCTCAAAATAAAATGAAAGTTGGCTGGCAAGATGGCTCATGGGTAGAGGGGCTTGCTGCCAATCCAATCTGCTTAAGTTTGATCCCTGGGACTCAAGGAGACAACTGACTACTACAAGTTGCTTGCTGACCTCCACATGTGCACCTTTGTGTGCATATATCCACACAAAATAAATGAATAAATGTTAATACATTTTTAAAGAAATAAAGGTACAAAAGGCTGGGGCTGTAACCTGTGACAGAGAGCTTGCCTACCATGAACGAGGCCTCAACAGTCTTCAGTGCTACTGTGATGCTTTATTCTTTGTCAACTTGATTGGATTTAGAATGACCTGGGAGACACACTGATGGTCTTGCCTGTGAGGGTGCCTCTAGAGGGTTTAACTGAGGATGGAAGACTCTCCCCGAATGTGGGCAACATGATGCCATGGGCTGGGATCCCAGACTAAAAAGATAGGGAATAAAAGGGACACGCCTTTAATCCAGCACTCGGGAGGCAGAGACAGGAGGATCTTTGCAAGTTCAAGGCCAGCCTAGTCTACAAAGTGAGTCCAGGACAGTCAGGGCTACACAGAGAAACCCTGTCTTGAAAAACAAACAAACAAAGGGAGAAAGTGGGCTGAGCAGCGTTCAAAGGGAGAAAGTGGGCTGAGCGCCAGCGTTCACCTTTCACCGCTTCCTGACTATGAATTTAGTGTGCCCAGCCGCCTCATGCTCCTGCTGACTTCCTTCCCCATCACGGTGGACTGTGTACTTCAAACGGCAAACTGAAATAAACTTTGAGTTGTTTCGTGTCAGTGTTTGGTCAAACAACAAGAAAATGAACTGATATGAGCATACAGACTCTCATCACACACACACTACATACACACCACACATACCACACACACCACACATACACACATGTACACACACGTCACACACATACACAGCACACAATACCACACGCCACACACCACATATGCCACACATACACTACACACCACACCATACACATACATACATACATACACATATGCACCATACAACACCCCACACATACGGTACATACCACGTACACAACACACACACACACCTATATGCCACATGAATATGCACATACACACACCACCACAATACACATACACATACACACATTTTCTACTGGCTGTTTGTTATACTAAGTCTTGTAGTAACTTTTGTAAGGTGTCATTAGGTGGTATAACTACCTGATTGGCCTTAAGCAAGATCCTTACCCTCAGTGCCTCAGTTTCCCCTTTTGTAAGATGGGAGCAATCATGACACCTGTATCTTCCAGTCCTTACAAAGATGAGTAAGGCAAACTAAGGGAAGTTCCCATTACACAACAGCTCCTTAGAAAGCCTTCCCTCTCCCACACTCAGAAGAGTCATTGAAGAAAAGCATGCATGGGGTGCCAAGAAAGCAGAGAGGCACCAAGCAGCAGCAGAGAAATGTCTCCAGATGTCATGATTAGGTCTCAAGTAACAGCACAGCTGATGTGAGGAGAGGTTGGGGAATTGAAGGGTTCACAATATGAAGGAAAAGGAAAATGGACGTTTTTTAAGCTTTAAATTTATGATGTGGTTCACCCCACAGTGTGAATACTTCAGGTTCAAGAAAAGATGAGGTTTGGGGGGCTATAGAACAAAGCATGTCCCCAGGCCCTGTATGGAAAGGACAGAGACCCAGGACCACTCAAACTGTGGAAGTCAGACAGCAGTATGGTGGAGAAAGAGGGAAGGCTGGAGATCAAGGGTCCAACACATGAAGGAACCACTTGATGAGATTCTAAAATGGCATAGACGGGGAAAGGGGCACCGAGACCAGTAAAAGTAGACTGCAGGACCCAAGGGAGAATATTTTAGAAATAAGTTAGACACAGAAAAAGGAATTATCACTCGGCGATTAATGATAAAAATCAAGGCCATTTAGTAAAAACTGAGAGATAATCTTCACAAAGGGGCACATAGGGACAGAGAAAATGGATGAGGCACAGTCTCTGCTCTGAGGACTCTTTATTTAGTGTGTCTCCAAATGTAATACTTTTAAATTAATAGAGCAAGATAGAGAGGGGACAGAAAGAGACAAGAGAACAGCCATGTGGACTAGACAGACACCCGAGGTAGGAACTAGCCTTCCTAAACAGGGTTTGCAGCAGGTTTATTTACTCATTTGTTTTATTATTATTATTATTATTATTATTATTATTATTATTATTATTGTGCATGTGAATGTTTGTGCACGATTGGGAGTGGGCACACATGCCACGGCATGCATGTAGAAACCAGAGGACACTTGTAGATAGATCTGGTTCTCTTCTTCCACCATTCACGTGGTTCCCAGGGATTGAACTCAGTTTTCTAGGCTCTCATGGCAAGGACCTATACATACCCACTGAGCCACTCATCAACCCAAGATTGAACTTTTTTACACAGCTCAATATTATTACAGGAAGATGTTCCCTGTTCAGACCCTGAAAGCAAGAACCTCCATTCCCAACCAATGAAAAAACCAAAGGCACTAAGGTTAAGTAGACAGGTCAATAGCATTTGTGGCCATGTGAAATTGGGGTGGGGCGCTGGTATCACTTATTTCAAGGACCCCTCCTTTTTTTCTTCTTCTCCCAAACAAGGTCTCACTCCATGCTCCAGGCTGGCTCAAACTCATAAAGCCCTTCCTCAGCCTTCTGAGGGCCAGAATCACACACCTGGGTGACCACAATGGCTTCATCAGCACAGGCAAGGCATGCTGGGTACCTGCCTCATCCAGACACTGCTGGGAGAGAGACCCCTTATCCCTGCAACAGAATCCCCACCCCTAGAGGTAGCTGTGATACAAGAGGCTTCCTGCATAGAGGGACAGAGACACTCGGAGCAGGGATGGAGAGGAGTCCTCAGGGACCGTCCATCCAATCATCCTTTCTTCAGACAAAGACAGAGGTAGACTGAGGCAAGCGGCTTGCGCAGAACTGCTGGGGGTAGCTTCTGTAAGCTCGTGTAAGTGATTGCTCAACATGCTGATCTAAAACTCAGTTTTATTTCCGTACACAGGCTGGTCGCCTCCGCAGCAGAGTCCAGCTACAGCACTAGAGTGTCATATTTCAAGGTAATATTTCTGATATTTTTAGCAAACAGATTCCATGGGTTTAATTATAATGCATTCACTTGTTTCTCCTCTCTCTCTCTCATCCCATCCCCCCCATTCCCCATCTTAAATGATTGGACAGATTCTCCTGAAAATAAATCAGGAAAGCAAGCAAGAGGTGGCTGGGGAAGCCAAAGCTGACGGACACCACTGACAAGTGGGTAGTCAGGGTGCCCGAGATGGGTGTGCCCACTCTCCTGTGGGTGCAACTCCTCACCCCCGTGCACAATGTTTATCTCATCTCTATGTAAATAACCTCTTTTGCACATTTTATAACTTTATATAAATGGTATCTGCCCATCTCTAAGATTCCTTTACTTTTAAATATGATTTTATGATCAGTGTGTCTGCTTAACAGAGTCCAGTAGTCACAGCTGGCCTTACTTAGAAATGGCCACCCCCCCAGGCCCCACAACAGAGATCCGAGTGAAGAGTCTGCCAGGAAAGATGCTATCTCCGCATATCTGTGGCCCAAGAGCAGTGGCTGAACTCAGAGGGACTAGTTTGTGTCTCCAGATCCCTTCCTCTGGGCTCATAGTGGTGCTCACCCCCCACTTCCCAAGTAGCTGCAGCAGACAGCCGCTGAAAGTGGAATTAGTGAGAGTCATTACATAAGGGTGTTCTCAACTGAGTGCCCCAGAGTAAACAGTAATTACACGTTCCTTCTAGATTACTTTCAGCCTAAGATGGGGAAGAAGAGTCATGGATGGTTGACCACAATACCCTGAACGTGCACACGTGCGCACAAACACGCAGGCTGGTCACAAGGCTGGCTCCGGAATTTTCCCTTAAGAGCATTATGGCAGTTCTGCAGTCCCTTGGAATACACAAATCGCACACCCCACACCCCCAGGCACTAGAAATTGCCCTTCCTTGTTCCCATGTTTCTTTCTTGTTGAGTATTCCCAGAAGATGTTCCATCAAACATGTGGGAAACAAGCAATCCCCCTTAGTTACTCCTCACAGCGAAGAAGAATTGGCCTCGCACAGCAACTGCTCTGGGGGACTTAGACTCACAGACACACAAGGCAACTTATGCAAATCATTTTCTGCTCTTCTCAGCTGCACACCAACAGCCATATATGCTGGCCTATAGAAGAGCAGCTTTTCACACAAGGTGAAAGGCTTTGCCAGATTAGCCTGAGTGCCAGATAGGTAGTGTGCTTGCTGTGTTAGTCAGGCCTTTAGTCATTGTGGCAAAATCCCTGGTAAAACGACTTGAGGAAGGAAGGGTTTGTTTTGGCTCATAGGAGTAGAGGTTTCAGTTCATGGTTGGCTGGCTCTGCTGTTCCTGAGCCTCAAAGAGTCAGAATATCATAGCCAAAGGGTATGGACTGAAAAGCTGTTTCCCACATGGTAGCCAGGAAGCAGAGAGAAGTCACAGAGAGGGACCAGGGCTAAGGTAATCTTTTTTTTTTTTTTTTTTTTTGGTTTTTTCGAGACAAGGTTTCTCTGTGTAGCCCTGGCTGTCCTGGACTCACTTTATAGACCAGGCTGGCCTCGAACTCACAAAGATCCACCTCCCTCTGCCTCCCAAGTGCTGGGATTAAAGGCCTGCACCACCACTGCCCGGCTGCTAAGGTAATCTTTAAAGGCACACCTCTAGTGGCCCAGTCTCCCAAGAGTCTATTCATATTTTGATTCTATCAATGGATTAAGTCATTGATTAGGCCAGAGCCACCATGATCTCACCAGATCTGGTGGATCTGTGAAATGTCTACACAGGCATACCAACAGCCATGGTTTAGTCATCTGGGCAGCTTTCAGTCCAATCAAGACCTGCAAGCATATTTCTTTATTTAAGAGTCATCCAAGGCCAAGGTAACATTATATGAGCTGAGCAGGTTGTATTAATATATTTAGGAATAAGTATTATATGTGTGTGTGTGTGTGTGTGTGTGTGTGTGTGTGTGTATCAACAATGACAGAAAAAGAGGCCATGAATTTGAAAGAGAGAAATAGGGGATGCATAGGAAGGGTTGGAGGGAGGAAAGGGAAGGGGGAAATGTAAGTATATTGTAATTTCAAAAAACAAGACAAGTTATTATAAGAAAGAGGTAACAGTGCACAGCCAGCCAGCCTTAGCACACACTGACATGCACAATGTCACACACATTGTTCAGGACCAGGTGTGTCTTGAAACCATCTCAGCAGCCCCCCACCCCCGTCCTAATGTTTGCAAGCTGACCAGGAAGATTCTGGAAGGAATGTAGGGATTTTGAAAACTTCCTTTCTCCTGGCTTTTCCAGCAAGGGGCCCTGCAAAATCATTATAGCACCCACCGTGTCACCCCCACCACAATGACTCTGAGAAGGTATTATCCAGTAAGCCCTGCCCAGGGGACTTTCATGTGTCTTCTGTGGTCCTCAACACTCCATTGAGAGGTACTCTCACCATCACTTGTTGATGTGGAGACCGAGGGTGAGATAGGATGGCCGCCACTCTGTCCATCATCTCCCCTGGGAGGAGACGAGTAAGGGCCTTGTTCACACTTCCAAGTCAGAGTGCATCACTGAGTCAGGGCAGGGACTTTCAGAGGAAACCATGGAGGAACCCTACTCCCTGGATCACTGACTTCCTTAGACATTTTTCTCATACTTTCTTCTACTGCCCAGACCCACCTGCCCAGGGAAAGGGACTCCCATAGTGCATCGGTCGCCCATCGAGACAATCTTTCATGGACGTAGTCACAGGCGGATCTGTTCTGTTTAGCTGAGGCTCCTTCTTCCCCCGTGACTTTAGGTTGTGTCACGTTGACAATAAAACCTAACCAGGACAGCCTTGTGTGACTCCATGGCCTTTTTAACCCGAATGTCATCTCAGAGGGTACATACAGGGAGATCGGATAATCCAAAACTGTTGAATGTTTCCACTTTTGAGGGGCCGTTTCCTCTCTGATTTTTTTATTGTGTTTCTCACTAGTCTTAGAAGATCCTGAGCAGAGACCAGCCCCAATCGGCAGGCAAAGAAAGCACACTATGGAGAGGCTAAGTCCTGCAGGTGTCTGTCCCCAGAGGCTGAATTTCCCTCTGGAACCCTCACCCCGTGTCCCTTGTTTCCTCCAGCTACTGCCCAAGGACTGCTAGTGGATGGGAAGCTGGCGCAGGGGTGGCGGGGGAGGAGAAGGGAAGGACACTTCTCCAAGTGTGAGGAAGGATGGGTGCCCCTGAGGGGGAGGGAGAGAGGAAGACTATGAGGCCCACCAAGCCACAAATTGTAGCCTCTGCAAACTAAAACAAATGCTAAGACTTTTGGATCTATGTGTTTGGACAGGGAGTGCTGGTCGTTTTTACAGCAGTTCTCCAATGTGCTAATGACAGTCGGCTATGAGAAGTAAAGAGGAAAAGAAGCCAAGGAAAATGACAGCAAATTCACAAAGCTCAGGGAGCACCGCATCTGTGTCCATGACTTTGGATAAGAGGGCTAGCTGAAGGTTCATCGGGACCATCACTTCTCAGCATGTAACTACTTAAAGCTAGAAAGCCTAAGAGACTTCCTGCCAGTCCTCCTGCCATGACTAAGAGAGCCACATTCTGGAGAGGGTGAGCACCCGCGTTCCCACGGACAGACACCCTTGACATCTATCTCCTCCCACAACAGCAGGCTATCCTCAGACCACCAGGGCCCGCAAAGGAAGAGTGCTCCCTCTACCCTGGCCTTCTCTCCAGCTGATGTCAGTGCTCAACAATGCTGTGAGTATGCACGTGTGCATTGTGCGTGTATGGGTGCATGTGTGTGTTCACGTTTATCAAGAGTGTCATTCACCTTGTTTCTTGAGGCAGTTTCTCATTGGCCTGGGACTTACTGATAGGGTTGGACTAGCTTACCCACAAGCCCCAGGGAATCTGCCTACCTCCATTTCCATAGTTCTGTAACTATAAATGATATCACTGTGCTAAGATCCACCCTCCCCCCCCAACATACACACACACTGCATCATTTCAGCCCTTTGGTGTCCTTTGAGTCTCAAAGTAACTATAATTTCCCAGGAACTCACAAAGAGAAGGTTAAAAAGGTGGGGGGGGGTCCTGGGCCACTTCCACCTGCCTCCCTCAACTGAATTGTATGCACACAGAGCATGCTGCTGTTACCTGACTTCACATATACAAGGGGCAATAGGGCCCTGCCTGAGACTGGTACAGAAAGAACCCACCCCTGGCAGTTCTTTCTGCTGTCTGATCCTGCCCCTTCATGGTTGGAAACCCTAAAATACTCATACATCCATACACAGGGCCTGATCAGCAAGAATTTTGCTCCTGGATATTGCTAGAAAGATCACTAAGGCAAGCTAATCAATTGTCTCATCAGTCAGCCACCAGTCCCCAAGGGATGCCCAGACTTTTCATTGCTATCATTTAACCCTCAGCAGCCCGAGGTTCTGTACTTTATCTTCCCAACAGAGATGCTGTTCTGGGAGGAATCCAGTATCTGGAATGATGTTCATGGCCCACCACCTTTCAAAGGCCTTGTCTGTGCTAATGGAAGCAGACACTCTGCAAGGCTTCAGAGAGAAGGGCTCCCTCTTATGTGCACCCCTGGGACCAGAACAGGGGCCTGACAGTCTGAACAGCCAGAGGAAGCAGGAACTGCTGAGACAGGGGAGAGGAGAGAGCCTGCTGAAGGAGAAGAATAGGTGAAAGGGAGGTACCTGCTCAGCAATTAAATCTAACATCAAGTCAGGCAAATTTTCTTCAGTGAAAAAGTTATAAAATTCCTGGGAAGATTTACAATTAACTGGTGACTAAGCTGGTTCTCTCTCTCTCTCTCTCTCTCTCTATCTATCTCTCTCTCTCCTTCTGAAGTGGGGAGGCAGAGAGGGAGAGCGGCTGGAGCTAGAACCATGGTCAGTGGGTCAGGAGCTGCTATAGTAGTTCATATTCAGAAGTTCTCAAGTTGGGAGTCACAACACCGTTGGCAAACCTATAGCTCCAAAAAATATTTGCATTACAATTCATAATAGTAGCAAAATTACAGTTATGAAGTAGCAATGAAAATAATTTTATGGTTTAGGGGGTCACCACAACATGAGGAACAATATTAAAGGGTCATAGCATTAAGAAGGCTGAGAATCTCCGGTATAGATGGATAATCAAAGCTTCAATTCACCCCTACTGTGATTAAGGGATTAGACAGACTCTTTTGAGAGAAGAGGTTCTGCAATTCATTTGGATGCATTTGTGGGACACTTATTGTATGCCAGGCACTGTACTAGCACTAGGGTCGTCAACAGGGAGGCTGAAAGGGAGCCAGTGACAATTCAAATGTTTCTTGGAAGTACCTCTGCCACTAGGGAGGGAGCAGAGAGGAAGAAGTGAGAATACAGGACACATTTCCAATTTTGGATGGCATTGTGGTCCTTATTCAAGATTCCCCACTTCAACCAGCAAATAAAGGGCTTCTCACTGGGAAAGAGGAGGGTGACTCATTGCTCTGTGTGGCACAGCTGAGTCCCTACACACACACACACACACACACACACACACACACACGGCCCTGAGGACTGGAGCATCACACAATAGGATAACTCTTGCCAAAACTGGAGTGGTACCCACTTGGTGCTAGAATTGATCTGTTAAGGCAGTTCTAGCAAGAGAAAGGGGACCAAACAGTCACCTGTAGCCCTGTGGTCACAGGAGTGCTGTCTTTACCCAGACTTATCTGGCCTCTCTGCACATAACAGTGGGAGCTGGCCTCTGAGAATGTGAGGGACAAGGCAAGGTACAGGGAGGCCTTGAGATCCAAGACCTAACTTCTTCCTGGAATATGTGCCACAGTCTAGAGGGTGGACAGAAATCAATTTCTGGAGAGTCAGACCTGGAGAGACCTGGAGAGTTCAGACCTCTCTGGTCTTTCACAGTGACTTAAAATCCCAAGTTCTTTTCAGGTCTAAGGGCTCCCTAGGGCATCTTGAGCTCTGCTCCCAGTGGGGTATCTTCTGGAGGGGTAGCTGAAGTTGCTGATTCAAGACTCCATTTAACAATGCATTCGGAAGCCGGGCGGTGGTGGCGCACGCCTTTAATCCCAGCACTTGGGAGGCAGAGGCAGGCGGATCTTTGTGAGTTCGAGGCCAGCCTGGTCTAAAAAGCGAGTCCAGGACAGCCAGAGATATTCAGAGAAACCCTGTCTCGAAAAACCAAAAAAAAAAAAAAAAAAAAAACAATGCATTCGGGATAGCAGCCCTTGCTCCCCCCCAGTTAAATCCCAGGATGTGCAGAAGCCAACGCTCTACACTGAGCTCAAAGATGTATACACTGTCTGGACCCAGGGCTTGAGCAGTTCATCTTCCCTGGGAGGCAGTCCCAGATTCTATCCTGAGCAAAGGGGATAAGAGAGCATGGAGGCCCAGCAGCTCTAGTGTCACACTGAGAAAGGGAAGTGCCTCTGAGTCAGCAGAGGCACCCTAGGGCATGTCTGATCAGCAATGGGCTAGGCCAAAGTGGGAGTGAGGCATGGATGCTCCAGGCCTAGTGGCTGTGGGTCATAGCAACAATCATCCCACTGGAAGGGAATGCGGTAGAGAGGGAGGTCACAGGGAGTGAAAGCCCCAAGAAGAGGAAGACTTCCCAGAAAGATGCGGAGGGTAATGAGGCGGGACACTTGAACATGAGAGCGGATACAAGACCCATGGGCTGCCACGCCTGGAGGGCTACAAGAAAGAGCAGTGCTTAGTATCTGGGAGACAGCTGGCTCGAAGACCCCACAGGAAGCAAGTCAGCTGACCTCAGAAAAGAAGAGTGACAGGGAATCCAAGTTAAAGATACAGAAAATATCCACTTGGTTCATGACAGAGGAAGAGAGAAAGTCATAGAATGCCCACCTCAGGGACTTGGGAAGGAAACCTCACAGCAGGGACCCAGGGTTTGTTCAGCGGTCACATTGCTCTGCCATCTCCTTCCTATACTGTACTCCAGAGAGCCAGCAGAGAGAGGCCAAGGAAGCTTGCCTGGGCTTAGACACCTGACATCAGCTTGGCCCTGACATGACCGTCTTGGCCGTGTTGCTCTTGGCTTTCTCTGGCTGGAGATCAGGACGTTCTCTACCTCCCTTCACCTGGTACAGTGAGCCAGGTAGGCTTGGAGAGTCTGGAGGAAGGGAGCAGAATGGAAGAATTAAGCAAGCAGACCCAACTGGTGATCACGGGCACTGGCTAACATGACAGCTCCTGTTCCAGAGACAGGGATAGATGCTGGTCCTCCACCTTGCCTAGGCAACAAGAGGCACTCTCCAGATGCTGGGAAATTGGGGAAATTGAGGCATTCTCTGGTCTCTTATTCTCACCTCCAGACTAGAGAAAGATCCGATTTGAGGAGTCAGAGTTGGTCAGCCCCTACAAGCCTCTGGAGGACCTAGCAGTGCAGTTTGTTGTAGCAGGCTCTGGCCCAGGTTTCCATTTTTGCTTTGTGGACCCAGCTCCTGCTCCCCACAATTCTAACCCACCTTCCACTTTGAAGAGCCCAGAAGTTCTACAGCTGCCTGGAAATGCTGATGACTTAACTGGTTTAATTTTTTTTTTCCCCAGCAGCCCTGAGGGGTTTTAACTCTTTCCTCCCGCAGAAACCCAGCTTTTGGAGTTGAAGGTTTAAACTCTCACTGGGAGACTCATAAATATTCGGAATCACTCTCTCCCTCTCTGTTTGATTAGGAAATGAGCCTTTAACTCAATGTAATCCCCAAGCCATTAACAAAAAAGCCCTCAACAGCTCCACTATTAGAATTTCACTCCTAACCCACGGAGGATTGAATTAGATTAACATAACTACCCACAATCTGAGTTTATTTTCTGTGCCAGATAGAAATGTGTTTTCAGGAAAGTCGGGGTGGGGGGGAAATGGAGGATGGTGAAAAAAAAGAGGATAATGACATGTAAAAATAAGAAAGATAAGAAAGAGATGGACAGAGATACTGAGGAACTGCAGCAATGGGGAGGAAGCTATGCCTACGGTCTTTGGTGCAAAACCCCTGCCAGCTGCTGTTTTCTATTCATGGGGTATTTGGAGAGACCTCAACTACTTAAATTGTCTGAATCAGGGGAATACTTTCTGTCATTTGCCATCCCTTCTTCCTGGAGATTGACGGTCCTGCACCTGAGCCTGCTGTATTCCAAAGCACCTGCTCGCTGGCCCCACTGTCCCCAATTTGGGAAGAGTCAGAATGGATTCCTGCGTGCTCCAGGGAGGGAGGGCACATGAAATCACAGTGCACACACATGGGCTTGTTGACATGCACAGAGTTGTGGGACAATGCCAAGGATGGCGTTAGACTCTACCCACATGAAGTCGCAGACAGCTCCGTGACCAATTGCATTTAAGAAATCAGTTAGGGGGAAAAATGAGTCTGATCGGAGCTCAGACCACATAAAATTAATGGTTATTGAAGCAGAAACTAAGTAATCAGAGGCTGTATGCAAATGCCCTGAAGTTTCCCCCAACTGCACCCCGTAGGGAAGCCAATGGCGGAGAAACCACATCCTGAACATACAGACCAAAGCCAAGGCCTCCACCACACTACCCAGCAAGCCTCCAGCCCACCCAAACGTATTTGCAGGTCGAGGGAGAAGTTTGTTTGTTTCTAAGAGTTCCAACAGACGCTCTCCTCTGGACCATGAATGCTAACAAAAACACAAGACTCTCCCCATTACCTTTAGTCACGAGTCCCCTCCAGACAGGCATGTGGGGGAGGGGTTGGTGTGGAAGGAAGGAGTTAACTCCTGTACTGAAAGGTTAAAAGAATGCCAGACTTTGTTTTAAAAGGCACCGAGCTCAGAAAGTCTGGGAAGTCAGCTTTGCAAACAGTGGACTGCTCCGATTTCTGAGCACAATGTCTCAATCACTCGGTTCACATGAGCCTTAATTAACAACAACCCACAAAATCCCACTCCAGCACATTAAGGAGAAGATAGCTTAGCAGGATTGGTTTGTCACACAGAGACCCTGGAATAGGAAATAACAATAACTTTACATGGGTAGTATACCCAGCTTCCCCTTCCCTGCATTCTTGGACGTAATTTTGATACTAGATCTTAGGTAATGGCTTTCACCTTCTTTACCCTTCCTTCTTTCTTTCCTTCCTTCCTTCCTTCCTTCCTTCCTTCTGCCTTTCTTTCCTTTTTTTCTCTCATGTTTTGAGACAGGGTCTAAATAGCCCTGGTTGTCATGGAACACACTATGTAGACCAGGCTGGCCTCCAACTCACAGAGATCTGCCTGCCTCTGCCTCTCGAGTGCTGGGATTAAAGGCATGCACCACCACGCCCGGCTCCCTCTTTTATTCTTTACTTTGGGGTTTTCCACTGGTGAACATGTGGAGTTCACCTCTCCTTTCCTTTTCCTTCCTGATCCCAGCCCGCCCTCCACAATAGCAAGTTAAAGATATCGATAACCTAGCATAAAATGCAGGTAGAAATAAGGAACCAAGAAAAAGGAAAGTTAAAATGAAAA
This sequence comes from Lophiomys imhausi, assembly GCA_907164525.1. Classification (NCBI taxonomy): domain Eukaryota; kingdom Metazoa; phylum Chordata; class Mammalia; order Rodentia; family Muridae; genus Lophiomys; species Lophiomys imhausi. Next base: position 3,394,465 of record CAJQZJ010000909.1, read on the forward strand.
CAAGATGGAATTGCTCCTAGAAGCATATCTGTGCTTTTATCTAACTTTTATCAACTGTTTTGCTGACAAACCTATTCTGCTTGTAATCAAAACAATTCAGGCTGATTTGCTTTTAAATTGTAGTAAGGATTGTTTCTTTGTTCGGATACTGTTTTCCTAAACAAATCTAGAAGTAGTCCTTAGCAATATAGCATCTGGTAACCAATGCATAAGTAAGTAGAAACTCATTGTAAAAAGGATGAAGTCTATTTAAAAAGTTGTACATAGTATACATAAAATACCAACACATAGATTTTTCTTTTGTATTTTTTAAGTTTAAGGCCTTCTCTTCCAGAAATGCTGTAAAACCAATCTCCCCAAGTGCAGGGATTCTGCTAAATATGATCCATTTTCTAGAAACTGAAGTTCCAAGGGTTCACGGGAAGCTCATGGCAGCTAAGCCTCACTCAGGACAGTGATGGAGGTGGGGGTGGAGGGTGTGTGAGCTCCACAGCCATCTGCTAGGCAGGGTCTGCCCACTCTGTGTGTACTGAGGCTACCTTTGACAAAACTGGTAACTTTTTCTCCAAAATGAAGGGCACAGAGCCCTCCACACTTGGCTTACTACCTCCTGACACCTTCTCTTCCCAACCCAAGTTTCCCAGGTCCTTCCAGAGTTGAGAAAATACACCCAGCAATGGAGCCAGCCCCAGTCAACAAGGAAAGGCATGGTCGAGAGCTTCCACCTCCACTCTGCAAAGCAGAATCACTCCACTCACAAGAGGAGGAGAAAGTATCCCCTTTCCTTGGAGGTGCTGTAGTTAAGATAGTTATTGGAGCTGTCATGACTCCAGATGAATCTGAATACTCCTGGGGTGCCCCCAAGTCTGTCAGCACCCCTCCATCATCACCCTGAAAACCTCCCGGAGAAGCCGGTCTTCCCCTTTTGTCACCTTCCTTGTTCACTGAATGCTAGAGCTGCTTGCAAATAAAAGTTTTCATGCTGGGAGACATAACCAACCCCACTGAGCCGCATGTGAACTTTCCTTTGCCCTTTTGATTTACTTACTTTCCTCTCCATGAAAACAAATAAAAACCAAAGGGAATCCACCGATTCCAAATGAGTTTGTGTAACCATTCCACCCAGCCACTCCGGGACCCTCTGACCTTCCCATGACAGTCTGAGAGAGGCAACATTTACTTCTCAGCCACACTGGGATGGATGCTTTAGTGCATGGAAACCAGGATGAAAGAGCAGGCATGGGGAGATATTTTTATCCATTAGAGAGAGAGAGAGAGAGAGAGAGAGCAATCGAACGGGAGAGAGGAGAGTGTCTAGGGAGGAGGACAGAAGGCACAGGGCAGTCTGGGGAGGAGGGAGAGAAGTTAGCTTACTTACATGGTTGGGCTGGCTAGAGGACGGGGCTGCTGAGGAACCGGTTACTCTCAGGTGTTCCAGTGGCTGATGACTCGTTGCTTGGCTCCTCCAGCTGACAGTCCCCTGTCTGTGTCTCTTTCTGACTAAGGACACAGTACTCCCAACCTATAAATAGATTCCGACTCCGTGATTGATATAACAGGCAGCTGACAGAAAAAAAAAAATCCCACAACCATAACCAGGTCTCAAGCAGAAAGCAAAAACCTCTGGACTTCCAACTCCACAGAGCCCCATGTGAGCTTCGTTCGTAGTCACCTATGGGGCACAGGGAAGGGGGATGTGACATGTGCTGGCAAAGGAGGTTGCTGAGTACTGTGGGAGTGTGGGAGACAATGGCTTCTTGAGAGGCGCAGCTCACTTGGGTCACACGGAGCCGGTGAGTGCCGGCCTGTGGAAAGGGAGGGAGGAGCTTGCAGGAGGTCCTGACCCCGTGAAGGAGAGCCCCCCTCTCCCAGCCTCCACCCCGCTGGGTCCTGAGCCCTGGTCGTCAGGGCCCCAGCAGTCAACATTCTGACTTGGGAGCATTCGTCAGCTTTCCACGAAAGTTTCCATTCCCCCTGCCAGATCAGGAGGCAGCAGGGCGAGCAGCACTCCTGGTCTGAGGGCCAGCGGGACTGTGGGGCCAGGCAGAAGGCCCTGGAGGATACAGAGAATGTGTAGGTAAGGAGCCTCGGAAGCAGCTGGACCCAGCTGTATCCCTAAAGAGCCCTTGCAAAGGCGGGTGGCATTCTCCATGAAAAAAAAAAAAAAAAAAAGGCCCACATGGGGGCCACCTGCGCCTGTTTTCTCCAGAAAGATTTCCTAGGAGGCCAAGCTCTGCGAAGGTTTTTTTGGTTTTGGTTTTGTTTTTTCTGAGAGATGAGACTCACTCTTTGGGATACTGAAGGGTCTTGAAAGAACACCTCCTGATCTGTTGTTCACACACAGTTGACATGAGTTCCCTGAGACAATCCATATCTAGGAACTAAACAAGGGGATAAGTTTCCAGAAAATGGTATCATCATCCTAGGAAGGGCAGTAATGTGGCTTGATCATGCAGGGCTATGGGCCTTGGAGTTGCTTGTGTATGATCAGCTGGGCACAGTACCATCCTTACGAGGGTCCCCTTCAAGGGGGTCATGGAGCCAGCCCTTGCTGGTATGGGAGGGACACAACAAAACACTTAAAACATCCTCGTGATTTTTTTCTAAAGGAAAAAGCTAATCTGTCTCGTCCCGCTAGATTTAATTCTCCCTCCCTGGGTTGGCTGGAACCAGGAGGATATGTGGCACCCAAGCTGCTAAAGCTGTTTAACCTGTTGGACCTCACTCAAATACCCTTGCTGCAGCCTGCCAGTGGGGCGGTGGGGCAAAAGCTTCATGAAGGCAAAGACCATGCTTGTCTTATTCACCTGGTGACCCAGCGTTACCATGGTAACTGATACATAGCAAGGCTTCCTGATTGTGGACTTCCTGCTTGACTAAATAAATGGATGAATGAGCAAATGAGTGGCACCCAAGACACTGGGAGTCATCCTTCTGGGATGTCAGAAGTGTGTGCTTCATGAGAATACCCCCCAGGAAAGTAGAGGATTCGGACAGGGACTTCAGGAGAATCAGTCTGATGCATCTGTCGTTTATGCATGGCTCTGTCTTCTGGGTACCAGGCCAGTGCATCTAGTGGCCACCAAGTGCATCCCTAACTAGCCTGGCCATGTGCAGGGCAGCTTGCAAGTATTGCTGCTGGGAAGGCAGAGAGCCCTGCAGAGGTGGGCCTTGGGAGGTGTCCCTACTGATGACCGGATTCTGAGGCACTTGGCACTCATTCCCCACCAGGCGCCTTCCTGGGGAAAACCCCTCTTCTAGTGTAGACTGAGGCCTTCCTTCCTAACTGCCTTTCTCTGTACCCTCTCCAGCAGGCTGTCTGGCTTCTCATTGACCCCTCACGGCTTCCTGGCAGAAAGCTCTGTGTGTATGTGTGTGTGTGTGTGCGTGTGTGTGTGTGTGTGTGTGTGTGTGTGTGTGTGTGTGTGTGTTTCTTTCTGTGGTCTTTCTCCACACACCAGCCCTTCCACCGACCAGCTGTGCTGGATTCTTTCCTCTCCTGACTATTACTAGGAGAGGCAAGTCAACTCCCTTAGTCTTCTGAGCCCTGCTTTCCTCATGTGCAACTGGAAACCCCAAGGGTCTAACTCACAAAATTAGCATGAGAATAAAATGACTCAGTCCAAGAGGATGCCCAGGACAATGCCTGGAACAGAGTGTCCTGTGTGAGTACTCTGGACACCTACATCACCCACAGGCATCCTGCATTCTCTCTGGATACAGCCCCTGCCCACCTTCACCACCTCCCTCCTCCTGCTTTGGCTCTCCTCAGAAACCTCCCTCCTCTCTAGAACCGTAGAACCAGCATTGGCAGGACAGGCTGATGACAGGTGCTTTGGCCCACAGAAGCCCCATCTGGAGGTCAGGGTCAGGAAAAAAAGACTGGAGACTTTCGGAGTTTCAGTGCGTCCACCCACAGACAGGGGAAGAGAAAAGCAAAATGGGACCAGAAGACTCTGGATCTTTCCCTGTGGCTTCACCTGTCCCCCCAACAGCCAGGTTCATTACGCACCCACCCCTCCCCAGCACCCCATCCATTCATCCATAAACACTCCAGGCACTTTGAGTGTCCTTGATCCCTGACTGAGTTGAGAATCCTCCACCTCCTTGAGCTTCCCATCCAGAAGTCAGTTATAGCATTGCTTCAAAACAGCAATCCAGGCCCGAGAGGGATGGTTCAGCAGATAAATGTGCTCGTTTCCAAGCATGATGAACTGAATTCCGTACTCAGGACCTACACGGCTGAAAAGAATTAACTCCCAAAGCTGTCCTCTGACCTCTACACACATGCCATAGCACCCCTACCCCAATAAATAAATAAATATAAATAAACAAATATATATAAATAAACATATATATATATAAAACCCAGGCAATTCAGGTGGCTGGAAAGCTGGCTCATTTGGTAAAATCCTGCCCTTGCAGAATGATGGCTTGAGTTTAGAGCCTGGATCTCATGTGAAAAGCTAGATGTGGTGATGCACAGCTGTAATCCCAATGACAGACAAGTGACAGGAACAAGGGGATCCTTGGAAGCAGGCCAACTAGGATGTCCCATGTAGCAAAGTCCCAGGCCAGCGAGAGATCCTGTCTCAAACAAAAGGCAAGGATGCCTGGGTACACACTAAGGAGAGAGAGAGAGAGAGAGAGAGAGAGAGAGAGAGAGAGAGGGAGAGAGAGAGAGAGAGAGAGAGAGAGAGACAAAACAAATACAGAACCAGGTGATCCCCATCTATCCCCAACCCAGTCACCTACTGTGCTTTGTGACAGTGGAGGCTTCTTCTCCTTCAAGAGACTAGAACCCCTGAGTTCTTGGGGAGAGTTCTCTCCCCCTTCAGTGGTTTGCTTTTAGTGCACCGTACACTTTCACATAAGTGCAAGTCTTCCAACACACGCTTGAGAGTGGTATGTCATCCACACATTGCATAATAATATGTATCTGCTTCCGGAACATTCATGACACCCCCAAAGGAGCCACCCCACACCAGATAGGTGCCTCCATTTCCCCCAGGATTAGTCTGCAATAGCATCCCAGTGCAGCACCGCTGACTGCGTGGTGTAAGCAAGAGAAATCTATTTCTTTTTAACATACGTATTTTGGGGAGCTCAGCCGCTGGTAAGAGTATCTTCTTTATATTTCTGTGGATCTCCCAGTGTGAGGATTTCATATGCAAAGCATCATCCAGCACATGAGCCCTCTTCCTAAACTCCTAAGCCCACGTGGCCGTGGCCCTCTTGCAGCTATATGTCTTGTGTGATCTCTTTGGTCTCTTTTCTCTTGACATCCCAGTTCTTAGCCATGTCTGCAGTGAGCCTTCCAGCCTTAACATTCAGTAACGGATCTCCTGTTCTACTGTGGCTGCTTCAGGAGGCTGTCCTTGTCACTTCCTCCCCATGCACCTCTAGGAAGGATTACTGTTCTGAATTGGTTTACAAAGGCTGAATAATAAAGTGTTCCAAACTCCATGGCTTAGAACAACAGAAATGTATTGGCTCATTGCTCTAGAAGCTAGAAGTCCAAGATCAATGTAGGGTGGCTTCCTTTTGAGGCTGTGAAGGTGCCTGTCCCATGACCTCCCCTGAATTTTACAGGCTTGTTGGCTACCTCTGGTGTCCTTGGGTGTCATTGTTCATGTGTGCCTCTTTGTCGCTGTGTCTAAATCACTCCTTTTTGTGAAGACGCTGGTCATAGGACTTCATCATTTGCAAAGACCCCTTTCCTAAAAAAACCCATCATGGCCACAAGTACTGGAAGTTGGGACTTCATCATCTTTTGGGGGACAGGTTGATCACACAATGTTAATTTACAAAATAGACAGTGAAGTGGAGGTCTGAGACACAGAGCTGAGAGTGTCATCGCAGGGAGAGGGTGGTGCACCTCCTTCTCCCCCCCCACCCCCACAACTCCTCCTGCCTTAGGGAATGTATGGCCCTGTACTGGCTCTGTACCACCCAGCTCCAGCATCATCAGTCCTGGCACATCAAGGTGACTTTACACTGTTTACAACAGCCACTGAAGATACAGCCTGTTCTCTGCCCCCCGCTGCCTTATCAATTCATTTACCTTTCAGAGTTCCCTGTAGTAGGCTGCCAACCCAGAGGGAGGAGTGGGACAGGAGCCACAGCCCAGGGAGGGCCCAGGAGGACTTTATCTGCAAAGACAATCTATCTGCTTGGGGACATACTTAAATACAACACAGTGATGCAGCTTTGCCATTAATCATCTCCTGCTGGGACATGGGCGACTGGGCACAGGCCACAGTGGGCACACTGGCTTTAAACACAAGGACAAGGTTTCCTGCGGGGTGAGGTGGGATGCTTCTGGCCTCTTCCTTTCCAGGCATCATTCTAGACATCTTGGGGTAGCATGGCATTGTGGGCAGGGGTTGAAAAGTTCCATGCTGGTCACCGCAGGCATGGGAGAGAAGCATTGGAAAGGGCAGTGGGAACCCTTCTAGAGGGTATCCTGAGAAGAGGTGTTCTTCCTAATGATGCAGATGCCCACTCTGGGACCCTTCTTGTCACCCGACCAAGAGTCCCATTTTTCAGATGACTCACCAGGTCTAGCCGTTTGCCACACCTGTCATCCGCTGGAGTTCTATGCTCTTCTTAGGGGAAGGAGACACAAGAGACATAATGCAACTTGTAGCAAATCAATACACTGGAAGCTTCAGGCTTGAACAGACTCTTCCAACTCCTTCCATCATATCAGACATAAGACCCACCTGCTGTCTGTTAGTCAATCAGCAACCCAAAGAAAGGCAAGCTATCCTCATCGGGTGCAATCTCGGCTCCACTCCCCCTCATCCTTTACCCTACTTCTAGTTATTCTCCACAGCCCAGCCCAAGTGGGGGCATTCTCCTTGTGTGATCTCTGCCCTCAGGATCCTGACCACAATCTGCCCCTACCACCAACAATGTATCTCAGCTCATGTTGCTTAGCTCATGCTGAACTGCTAAGTGTCTCATGCTGACTTTTCACTGTCTCAGGTTACAAAGAGGCAACAGGCATAGAAATGAAGGCTCTTAAGCCTTGAGGTCTTCTGCGTACCAAGCTCTCCAGGAGTCACCTCATCTATATTGTCTTATTTAATCTTGCAGTTACCTTGATGAGATGACAAAAGGAGATTCTTTTCTCTGGCTCATAATCCAGGAAATCACCAAGTCATAATACTCAAGAGACTTGCCCTAAGTTTTAGAGTAGGCAAACTGGAGAGTCAAGAAGGCCTGCACTGAAATTGCTGATTAACTATAGCCTCCACCCAAGACGAGGGACAGGGTGACACAGCCATGTGGTTAACTAAAGGAGGAGCTTCCACACACACAAACACAGAAGGCAGAAAGAGAGAAGAATACAGGCTTAGTGGGCTGAGTGGGCCCTGAGTGCTGTCTCTGGGGCCTCAGGTTCACTTCTAGAGGTTTGTGTGGTGGGTAGAGCAAGGCCTTAGAACCCAGGGGCTTCTGGAAGATTCCTCAGTGTTGAATGGAATCCAGAGGGGACAGACAGGGCCTCCAGGCTCTTCCTCAGAATAGGGTCTAGCATAGAGATGGAGAGGAGGGGGCAGGAGAGGAAGGATAGAGAGTCTAGGGGAAACCCTAGCGCTCAGGCTGGTCAGAGACTCTGGCATCCTTTTCTAGCCTTGAATCTTGTTTTCTTGTAAACTGAGGGGAGAGGTACTGCTCTGTAAAATGGGAAGACTAAGACGGCTCTGCAGTTCTGGAATATTTTGTCATTCTAAAATGTGTCATCGTGATTGTTCGTGTACTTGAGTCAAAACCAGCAGAAACTGACTGTGACTAGTTAAATCAGATATAAAATGGATTGAAATAACCCGGGTGGTCTTTGAAAGCAGAATCTTGTAGATAGATATATTCTTTGTGGTACAGACACAGGGTGAAGGGACAGACTTTTAACTGCTTAACCCTACTTGCTCTTCTCAAAGGTCAAAGACCCTGGGAAGTCGCTAATTGGCTCAACCTGGGTCATGTGACTGTCCTGCAGGTGAGGAAGCTGACAGCCATCAAGGTGACAATGGGAGAGGGTACTCCCAAGGAAAAGAGAACATGCTATGACTCCCTGCTGAGAGTCAGACCTTACAAGTAAAAATTGTCCAGGACACTTAGGAATATGGATTTTCTATATCCAAAAAGAAATCTGTAGGGGAGCGTGAGTCTTTGGGGAAGGAAGATTAATGGCAGCCTTCTCCTGTCTCAGATTAATTACTGCTCTTCTGCCTGCTCCCAGCTAGCTGGACCATCTGGGCCCTGCTTCTCACCCCGCTAGGACTCTCCTTCCCTCTCTCCTGCCATCAATCCTCCCACATCTCCTTCCGGTGAGCACATCAAACACTTTAAAGTCTCTTCTGTGCTAAATCAGAACAAACCACACCGTCTCCCCTGTGGCGCCTGCCTCCTCCTCAGCCTCCCTTCTCTGGTACACCATCCCCTGGATCTTCAGGATCGTATATAAGTTTTCCTTCTGGGTCACCAGGTTGGCAGTCCAGTTACTGCATTTGACTCAGTGCACTTTTTCCACCACACTCTTCCCTCTGTGGTCCTTGGTCACCAAGGCAGCACCATCCACACCATCCCCCAAAAGAAGCCCCCAAGTTACTCCTCCCTTCCTCTTCTCCCTCCAACCCTAACCCTAACCCTAACCATCTCATTAGCCATCAAGTCCAATGAGTAGGAACCTAGTCTCTCAGGCCCAGACCTTGGTCTGGTTTCAACTGAAACTCTTACCAGCTTTTACTTGGACCACATGGACAACCTTCTTGTTGGTCACTCTGGCCTAAGTCTCTGCCAGACCACTTCTGCACAGGCACCCGGAATGCTGCATTTGAGCTTCAACGATGATGAAGACACTGTGGGGTGGGGCCCATGTTCTTATGAGTAGTCCCAGAACACAGGCAGCACTGCTAACCGCGGGTCCAGGGCTGCACAGAACACTCTGGGTAGAACACAATCTTCCTGCAAAACACCGAAACTGATCCCCTGCCCAATAGCAACTCTCTGTTGTCCCTACCCCCAATGCCTGACAAATAGTATTGTTTCCTTGAATTTGACTTCAGATGCATCCCGTCAATACGGTCATGCAGGGTTTGTCCTTCTGACAGTGGCTTACTTCACTCACCATAACGTCTTCCAGACTCTTCCATGTTGTCACATATATGGCAGGCTCTCCTTTTAAGGGTGAGTAACATTTCATTGTGTGTGTGTTACATTTCTCTTCATCTGTCAATGAACGGATCGAGATTGTTGTTATAGCTTGGCTATTATGAATTATACTATAATAAGGTGTACATATCTTTTTGAGATTCTGATATATATATATATAAAATATATTTGGATATATATATCTGCAAATATGCTATGCAGCTCTACACACACAGAGAGACACACACACAGACACACACACACACCTCCAAACACAGGATTGTTACAGTGTGTGCTAATTCTCTTTTTAACTTGGAGGAAGTATTGTGTTTTCCAGAGCGGCATCATTTTTCACTTTTATAGATAACACACAATAGTTCTAATTTATCTACATGCTCATGAACACGTGTTTTTTTTTTTGTTGTTTTGTTTTTGTCGCTGTTTGTTCTAGCAATTGCCACTCTTTCACACATGAGATGATGGCCCACCGTGGCTTTGATTTGCATTTCTCTGAAGGCAATGTCCAGCACCTTTTCATACACCCATTGGCTGTGTGTGCTTATCTTCTCTGCAGAAATCTTTTTTTAAGTCCTTTATTTGTCTTCCCTTTTACTTTTGAGATAGAGTCTCACCATATGGTAGGGTTAGCCTTCCACACAAGCTCCTCCTGCTTCAGCTTCCTTAGTGCTGGGGTTACAGGCTGTCCCACCATGTCTGTCTTATATTTATTTGTGTTGGGGTATACCAGGGTGTGTGAATGGGCATGAATTTGCAGGCCAGAGGTCCACATCAGGTATCTTCTTCACTCTCCACCTTGTTTTTGAGGCAGAGTCTCTCACTGAACTTGAAGCTCATTGATTCAGCAGGTCTAGCGGGCCAGCAAACCCTAGGGATCTTCGGGTCTCTGCTCGGATTACAGTCATGCAGCCACGTCTTATGCGGTTCTGGAGATCCAAACTCAGGGTCTTGCACAGTGCTCATCCGCATGCTCCTACTTTATGAGCCGAGCCAGCTCCCAGCCCTGGCCTCCAGTTTTCGTCAGCCTCTCCAGCCTTGGCTTCTGAGTTCTGGGAATTCCTCACGGGTTTTTGTTATCAGTGCCTTGTCTGGAGCCTGCCTATTTTACCAATACTCTCTCACTCCCTGCTGGATGCCTTCTTAACCTGCCGTTTCCTTTCTGAACAGACAGTTATTTTGATACAGCCTCTTGTTCTCACTTTGTTTTTGTAGCTGGTCTTCTTGGTGTCAAATCTAATACAGACTCAGGCTCTCCCTACTGTTCTCTCCTAGGATGTTTCCACTTCCAGGCTGATGGATCCACTGGATCCACTGAAGTTAACTCGTGTCTGGTATAAGGTCCAGTTTCATCCTTTTTGCATGTGGATATACATTTCCCCAATACCATTTGTTGCAGAGACCATCCTTTCCCTCTGGCATATTCTTGCTTTCTTAACATAGGCCACTTGTTCCTATATGCATGATTTTATTGCCAAGTAAATTGATCAGTGGTCTGTTCTGAGATCTCTAGGCTATCCATCACTTTGTATTTTCTTTAAAAACCAGAAATGTCCTATGTTAATTTTGTTTTTTTCTGTTTCTCTTTTTCTTTCTTTTTGTTTGTTTGTTTGGTTGGTTTTGTTTTGTTTTCTGAGACACAGTTTCTCTGTACACTTCTGGCTGTTCTGGAACTCACTCTGTAGACTTCAAACTCAGAGATCTACCTGCCTCTGCCTCCAGAGTGCTGGGATTAAAGATGTGTGCCACCATGTCCAGCTTCTATATTCTATTTTCTTTAGGCTTGTACTATTATACTATGTAATCAGGAAGGGTGAGCCTTTAGAGTTGTTCTCATGGTCCGGCTTCCTTTGTCTATTTGGGTCTTTCATGATTTCTATGAATTTGTGGTTTGCTTGGTTTTTTTTTTGAGGTAGGATCTCACTATGTCACCTTGGTCTGTCTAGAGCTCACTGTGTAGACCACGCTAAACTCACAGAGATAGATCCACATGCTTCTGCCTCCTCAGTGCTGTTTCATATGAATTTTGATATTTTCTATTTCTGTAAAATATGCCACTGGGATTTTTAATAGAGCTTGCACCTACTCTGTAGATTGCTTTGGACACACAGAGGTTCAGACAGTATTTAGTCTTCCAATCTGTGAGTAGAGGGGATCTTCATACTTCTTTGTTTTCTCTCTAATTTTCTTCATTGCTGATATGCAGTTTTTTTTCTTTTTTTAATTTTTTACCTCCTTGGTTAAGTTTATTCCTAAGTATTTTATTCTTGTTGAAGCTATTATAAATGGATTGGTTACCTGGCCTCCCTTTCAGATAGTTTGTAGTTGTCTGTTCAGATGCAACACTCGTGTGTGGGTTTGAATAAGAATGGCCCCCATAGGCTCATACATTTGAATGCTTGGTCATCAGGGAGTGGCACTATTTGGAAGGATTAGGGGTGTGGCCTTGTTGGAGGAAGAGTGTCACTGGAGGTGAGCTTTGAGGTTTTTAAAAGCCCAAGCCTGTTCTAGTGGCTCTCTCTTCCTGCTGCCTGTGGATCTGATGTGGAACTCTCAGCTCCTTCTCCAGCACCATGTCTGCCTGTGTGACACCATGCGTCCCCTCATGATGACAATGGACTAAAACCTCTGACAGTGAGCCAGCCCCCATTAAATAGTTTCTTTTATAAGAGTTTCTGAGGGGGCTGGAGAGGTGTCTCAGTGGTTAAGGGCACTGGCTGCTCTTCCAGAGGACCCAGGTTCAATTCCCAGCACACATATGGCAACTCACCACTGTCTGTAACTCCAGGATCCAACACCCTCACACAGACATACATGCAGGAAAAACACCAATGCACATAAAATAAAAATAAATTTTATATATAAAAAAGAGTTTCTGTGGCCATGGTGGTGTCCCTTCACAGCAACTGAACACTAACCAAGGCAACACTCTTTTTACTTGATCTTGTCAAATTTATTGTAATGGTTAGTTCCAATTTAATGGGAAATGGAGATTCTACATGGAAGACTGTGTCATGTGTGAATGCTTCTTCTTATGTCTTCTGTTCTGATGATGTTTTTCATTTCTTTCACTTGCTAATTGCTCTGGCTAGGACATCTGGCCCCATGTCCGAGAGCAGTGCAAGAATGGGATCCTTACCTCCTCCTGGGTCTCAAGGGGGGAAGGTCTGGCTCTGCTCTTGCCTTCTGGGGGCAAAGTATTATTTTGAACCAGAGAATTCATTGAATTTCTGCTGCTGTTTTAAACAATTCAGTGACACCATCTTCCACCAGATAACTCCTAGCTCTAACCTACACTAAGTAGGTCGGTTCTGACTTGTGTTCCCAGCCACATCTCTCACTATCCCATGCAGAGGGAGGCTTCTCCTGTACAACACATCCTGTCTCATGCTTCTGCCTGGAACATGGTTTGCCCATCAATGTCACCTCCTTTGGATATTTATGCGTGTGTGTGTGTGTGTCTCACAGGCATGTGCACACACACACACAGACACACACACTCTAGTCATTCCTTTTCTTCAAACACCTACAGGGCTGGCTGACACAATCTACTCCCGTCACATAGTTTTATAAAGCATTTGTTCACATACAGGTCTCCAACCCTAGGATGTAACTACTGGAGGATGAGAACTTGCTTTTTTAATGTTTGGTTCCTACAATCATTCAGTACCTATCCAGACTCTTAGCATTCACAAGGTAATCTACAAATGTTCATTGAATGAGTGAATGAATGAATGAAAGTCAATGAGTTAGGCAACATAGTGTAAGAGGATGGAGAGTGAAGAACACAGCGGCCTGCAGGGTTCCAGATAGAAATGCCACACCCTGCCTGACTCCCGGAGGCAACATTCATGAGACTGGTGTTTCATGTGAACTCTGCAGACCAGTGTAAATCACAATTTAGGCAGGTGTAGGTAGCAACCTTATAAAAGGAATTGGCTTAGGAAGTATAGACTTCCAATTAGCTAGTGGGTGGGACAAGGCTTTTTGGCTGAGAAAGACAGGTGAACAAGAACTGGAGTAAGCTTGGCCAACTTCTTTGGCTGATGACCATGCAGTCTTCTGGGATTTCCTGACTGGCCAGCCCTGTCACATATGGTCGAACACTAATCCAGGTTTTTTTTTTTTTTTTTCTCTTTATACTTAGAGGTTTCCATGTGTCCCCGTTAGACATTGAGATTTAAGGGGGAGATTTCTGGGAGAAAGAGGGGGATGGAACACTGGGAGCAGGGTGGGGGAGATGAATACTTCTTGCAATCACAGTGGAGCATTTTGGAGAAGAAAAGCCACCATGCCCAGGCAGTGGGATGAGAGTGGAACAGGGTGGATCCTGATACTCCCTGGGGCTGCAGAACTAAGAACCAACCCCCAAACCAGCCACTTGAGTCTTAGGGGAGGGTGCATACTTCAGGGATCAAGTTTCTCCTCCTTTTCAATATTTTCCTGCTGCTTGTCTTTCAAATCATGGTGTTCTGACAGCCTCAATAAATGCAACATGTGATATAACAAGCTGAGATCAGATGGTGAGTATAAATAAACCGGGTAAAAGTCAACAGGAAAGCCCCGAGATTTCGCAGGTTGAGAATCCCCACAATGCAGACATTAGGCCAGGTGTGGTAGCACAAGCCCATAATCCTAGCACTCAGGAGGCTGAGGCAGGAGGATGTCACATTTGAGACCAGCCCGAGCTATTTAGACAGATTGACCCATAAAATGTCAATCATGTTGATTCCATGATTTTGGTTATCCCATTTCTGAGTCACATATAAGAACCTGCTACCACTGAGGACCAGTAGAGTCTATGCCCTACATAATGATTCTCAATACATGAGTCACAGTAGCTCCCAGGAAGAGGAATATGAGCAAAGCAGCGCCAGAGACAAATGGCTGCAATGAGTCAGGGTTCCCCTTCCAGAGATCATCTGGATGCAGCCTCTTGGGGACACCTCTGTCCCCAAGGCCCCACGACATGCACATTTCTTGCATGTGTGAACTCACCTCCCCATTGCCCTGACCAGGCAACAGTCCCAGGGTTCCTGCTACTCCTACCATGTGCCAGCAGGGGAACACAGCCAGGGTATGAGATGACCTGATCTGGCTCCAGGGCCACTTCCTCCTCAACTTCCCCATAAAGAGAAGGAGCTGGTGGGGGGGGGATGTTTGAGTTGGTGTCCCTTAGCCAGGGGATGCTTGGCCCCCATTTCTGCTGAACCTTCCTCTTGACTGATGCAGCACAGCAAACTCTTTGAAACCATTCCATCAACCTCCCCAGGGATTGCCAGGTATTTGCACTCCTCATAGAACAGATTCAGGGGTGATTTAAAGGTACACAACCAGCCTGCAGGTCTCTGGAAGTCCAGTCTTGCAAACTCAGGCATGTGGGAGCCCATTGGGAAAGCCAAGAGATCCTTTTCATGTCCCTAGCCTTTCCAGTAAATCACAGTGAATGCTAATAGCAGCCAGATGAGGCCCTTGCTGCAGTCTGTGTGAATGAATAAATAAAGCTAATTTAATTAGCATATCCTTGTATACAAACATCTCCCCTTAATTCTCCAGAAAGCTTGCTGTTTGAAGGTTAGACATTCATTCACACATCTGACAGGCCTGGAGAACTGTCACTGAAGCCCCACTATGGGCTGCTCTGCTAGAAGCCTAGGATGAAGGCAAGAAAAAGATTCGTAGGATCTGCTGGAAGGATCTGCAGCAGGCTAACAGAGGCAGAGATACAAACAGATGATGCAGCGTGTGAGTGCTCCTTAGGAGCACACTCATGGGGTGAGAGTTGGGGAGATACTCAGAGGGGAAAAGCAGCTGCTGCACAAACATGAGGACATGAGTTTGGGTTCCCAGACTGCACATGAAAAGCCGGATGTGGCTACAAGTGTGGCTTCTGGTACCAGTGCTGGGGAGGGCAGAGAGGGCACCTGTCTTCCTCCTCTGGCTTCATGCAAGCACACAGATGCACGTGGCACACAAATACACCACACACAACACAACACACACACACACACACACACACACACACACACACACACACACACA
>CAJQZJ010000909.1:3409687-3426226 GCA_907164525.1 Lophiomys imhausi
ACACACACACACACACACACACACACACACACACACACACACACACACACGCATATGCTCTGTCCTAAGCAAGCACAATTGTAGACCAAGTGACAACTCTCTGAGGAAAGATAAAGCTTTCACCATGGCAGTGATCTTTGAGCTGCGCTTTTAAGGATGAGTAAGAGTTTGTCAGAGAGAAAAGGAAGCAGTTAAAGGTGGCCATAAGCCTTTTGTTTTCTAACTCCAAAAAGATGGCAGCGGGCAGGGGCATGCTGCTAGATGAGACTCATGAGATGGCTTGAACTGTCTTTCTCATACTTTAAGAACATAGCTGGCAGGTCAAGTGTCTATGGTACCTTCTCTGAGACCTTCTGTTCATAATTCTGTAATATCTGCTGCTGTTCTGTGGTGGGCTATTGCTGACATTTATTTACCATCAGGCTGCATTTGCTGTCCTGGATGTCTGTGCCAACCCTGGGGTCCCCACGGAGGTCAGAGTAACTTGCCCATCTCCAGCAGACCCATATGATTAGGGAACACAGCGATGAGTCCAGAGTCTGCCAGTCTTGGTGGGCTGCGAACTCAGCAGATGCAGGAACAGGGAGCAGGGCCACTCCTGCAGGCAAAGTTCAGCAGGCTGTGAGCCCCCAGACCCTACAGGCTTCCAGAAGCAGGGCATCACAGATGGCCTCCAGACCCACGCCTGGCTTCTGATACCAGCAGCTCTGCCCTCAGCAAGTGAAAGAATCCATGATGTCATCTGATGCAAGGAACAAAGCTGGGAGCAGTTCCTCACAGAGGCCCACGGCCAGGGCCAGCCAGGGACTATCAGCTGGCTCCACCAGTTCATGGGATTCCCGCAGCACAGGCAAAACTTGGTGGTACTTGCCTCCAGAGGCACTGTACTCCAGGAGCGCCTTAGATGGGGCAATAGCATCTGTCTCCTATCTGTAGTTCATCCTCAGTCTGTACTTCAACAATATGGGCACAAACATCCAATTTCTTTCTTCCATCCATTCTGAGAGAGGAGCAAAATGATCCATTCATAGACCTGGGTTATAGATTCTGTCTTACATCAATAAGATATCAATGACACCAGGTGGGCTCACCTGTAATTCCAGCTTCAGAAGACAGAGGGAGGGGATCCCTTGAGCAAGCTGGCTAGTGAAACTAGCCATATTCGGGAGCACTGGGTTTGATTGACAGGCCTTGCTGCAAAGAATATGGTGATAAAGTGGAAAAGAGGCTGAGGGTAATGGTTGAGGACACACACACACACACACACACACACACACACACAGAGAGAGAGAGAGAGAGAGAGAGAGAGAGAGAGAGAGAGAAGTAGTACTTATCTGGCCCCTGCCACCTCTTCTGACAGCTCCTTCCCTAACTGTTCTCCTCAGAGCCCACCCTTTCCTCTTCCCTGTGGGGACCTCTACTTACTTCCTTTGTGGCAATCTTTCACAGTGTGAGGTCACCTTGTTGAGATGCTGCTGCATTCCCCACTGTAAGGTCATTTCCACAAAAGAGACCATCCTGCTCTCTGTGGTTCTTCCGTGGCTTCTGCAAGCTAGGTGCTCAGCAAATATCTGTAGAAGGAAGGGGATGGAGGAGGGAGTGGGTCATCAAGAGAGAACTTGGAGGTAAGAGGAAGAGGGAAACTGAATTCCTAGCAGAGGGCCTCAGTCAGAAAAAAGGCAGCCAATTATTTATAAGCTGCAAACACTTCTGATGAGCAAGATTCTGGAAGGCTAGGGAGGCTCTGGCCTGGAGGGGACCCTTGCCTCATCAATGGCTGATGTTCCTACAGGCTTTGCCCACAGCAGGGTCCCAGATGCACAGGGCGGGGTGCCCAGGTGTACTTGGTGGGCTTGAGGGATCTTGATTAACTTCCAACTGCTAGCGGTAAAGGTCCAAAGACCTTGTCAACCAACACAGAGTAGAGGTGACTGGAGCAGGTTATGGTGCTGGGAATGACACACTGTAGTCAAGGGAAGCAGGGAAGGTGAAATGTTTCAGGCAAATAAAAGAAACTGACATTCAGGAAAGGTGACAAGTTATACATTAGCCATGGAATGGGAGAGAGTAGAGGCCTCCCCGCCCTGTGGTATAGCACCGAAGACTGCCTTTGTACCCAGCGAGCGGAAGGATGTCTAAAATTCCTCTTCCTCAAACTCCAAGAAGGCTTTAACGTGAAATGGCTTGATAGGAAGTGACTGGACAACAGGGATGACCTTGGCCACTATCTTGTTCCTCCTCCTTGGCCAGCCCACTAGCATCATTCATCCACAAAAGCTTATTGGACACCTTCATGCAGCCAGGTGTTGGACTAAGGACAGGGAATATAGAGATAAACAAGCCACCGTCACTGTTCTTAAATGAAGATAAATACATTAAAGAAATAAAAATTTAGCAAGGGGCAATCATGGATGGCTGAGGGTCTGGAATGGTCAGGAAAGTCTACTGTGACTTGGAAAGGTGTTATGAGGTGCTGGGGTCTTCAAGCTGGCCTTCGGAGGCTTAAGAAGAGATTGTTAGACGCACAGATGGGTGTCATTTTCCAGCTGACAAACCAAAAAGGCCCCGAGGTCTCCAGAGAAGAGGAAAAAGGCAGGAAGTGACAGAAGCAGTGTCCCTGTGTCTAAATTGCTCTGCAATACCTCCTAGACCTGTGGGGCTATTCTTACCATCGAGAGCTCAGCTTCATGGCTGTCTCCAACGGACTGTAGCAAACAGCCACTTGATAGTGTTTATCCTATTCCTTAAAATTTCCCTGTGTGCAGTGTGTGGTGGTGGTGATGGTGGCGGCGGTAGTGGTGTCTGTGGTGTGTGTGTGTGTGTGTGTGTGTGTGTGTGTATGTGTGTGTGTGTGTGTGTGTGTGACTGAGGGTATGGTAAAAGCTAGGAGTTACTCGTGTGTTCTGGATAGTTTTATGTCAACTAGACAAAAGCTAGAGTCCTTTGGGACAAGGGAACCTCAGCTGAGAAAATGCCCCCATCAGACTGGCCCATGGTATGCCTGTGCTGCATCTTCTTGATTGTGATTGGTGTGGGAGGGCCCAGTTCACTGTGGGTGGTGCTCCCCCTGGGCAAGTGCTCCTGAGTGCTATAAAAAACCAGGCTGAGCAAGTCACGAGGAGCAAGCTTTCTACCATGGCTTCTGCTTGAGTTTCTGCCTCCAGGTTCCTGCCCTGCTTGAGTTCCTGTCTTGACTTACCTCAGTGATGGACTGTTACCGGGAAGTGTAAGATGAAATAAATCTTTTCCTTCCAAAGTTTCTTTTGGTCATGGGGTTTATCACAACATTAAGACATTGTGTTTCTGTGAAGAACACACAGCACAGGGCAAGGTGGTAGTGAGTGGGAGGCCCACTGGGACCTGGTCAGAGAGCCACGTGAGGTTCTGCCATGGGATAATGTCAGAAGTGGACCAGTGGCCTATGA
This sequence comes from Lophiomys imhausi, assembly GCA_907164525.1. Lineage (NCBI taxonomy): Eukaryota > Metazoa > Chordata > Mammalia > Rodentia > Muridae > Lophiomys > Lophiomys imhausi. The sequence goes on from CAJQZJ010000909.1 coordinate 3,413,113, forward strand.
ACATTCACTCTTCATGTTAGAAATGGGTGCCCATGCTGGGCATAGTGGGCACCCTTTAATCCCAACATTTGTGAGGTAGAAGCAGGTGGATCTCTGTGAGTTAAAGGCCAGCCTAGTCTACAAAGTGAGTCCAGGACAGTCGCGGCTGATGTACAGAGAAACCCTGTCTCAAAAAACCAAAAAACAAAAACCAAAAAGAAAGAAAGGAAGGAGAAAGGAAGAAAGAAAGAAGAGAAAGGAAGGAAGGAAGCAGAGAAAGAAAGGAAAGAAGAAAATGGGTACTTCCATGAAAGCATCCTGTCAAGTCCTATGTAAGAGGTACTAGGACACCCCGTCTTGGCCTCCACCTGAATGCCTAGGGGCTCCCCAGCTCCTGAGGTGGCCAGCCCTACAGCATCAGGAACATGCAACCTTTCTTCTTTTCTGCCAACTTCTCTCTACTGGAAGTTCTGACAAAGTTAGGGCTATCAAGAGAATGCCTCATTGGCAACCCTCGATCAGTAAGGATGAATCTTGGTCATTTTCTGAAGTGTTGGAGTATGCTCTACTCACTGTCTTACAGGGTCCCCCACTGGGTTGAGACCTGACTGCCATCCAGGGCTCAGGAAGGCCCTGGCCCTGTGGGACCCTCACGAATGGAATGGCTGATACTTCCAATGGTTCACATTTGGGAGTGCTGAGATGTTATTTAGCAGGTTTAAAGTTTCAGTGGGACTCTTATTGCCAGAGACATAAATCCCTGAGGTGGCCAGGCCATGACTGGTCACTCCTTCCATGGCCCCGCTCTCTGCTCTCTTCACCGCTTGCTTGTGCTTCCTGGATCTTCTAAATAAACTAGCTGTATTAGGGGCCATCTTGGGGTCTGCTTGTGATGACCTGGTTATGAAATCTCTGGGAGGGCTAAAATGCTGCCAAAATGCTCTTTTCCTGGTGCACGGAGTGGAAGGACTCAGTGGGCCCTGGAGCTTCACTTGGTGAGACTGTATTTCCCAGTTTAATAAAATGAGCCTCTGCCTCCAGATGAGTTTGTGTAAACAAATTTGGGGGTCGATAACAACTGAACAACAGTGAAAGGTCTATGTATGAACAAACCCCACAATTAATCCAAAGCTAAATGTGTAATGAATCCGAGCTGTTTCTGGCCATGCTCACTCAGGCTGCATCTCACGCTTGATGGCAGTCTTGAGTTCTGAACACACGTGTGCGCTTTGACTGTACATGCTACCACACACACTGCCAACAAACTCTGCCTGCAACATCTCAGCCCAGATTTGAGGCTATTGTGTGTTAGGAATTACAGTGTTTTTGCTGCACACAGGTTCTCCTCCAATAGCTCAATTGAGGTAAACAAAGACTTCAAATATACTCCCACCATCATTTCCATCAAATTAGCATATCTCTAGATATATTAATTATTGTATATTTATATTGTATTTGAATATTTCATTTATTTATTTTATTTTAATATTTATTTATGTATATATTTAGACACAGGGTCTCAGTGTAGCCCTGATTGGCTTCAAACTCACAAAGACTTGTCTCCCTCTACTGGGAATAAAGGTGTGTACCACCACATCTGGCTAAGTTTTATTTTTTAAGTGTGTGTGTGTGTGTGTGTGTGTGTGTGTGTGTGTGTGTGTTTGTGCACATGAGTGCAGTACCCGTGGAGGCCAGAAGAGGGCATTTGAATTCTTTTCTAGAACTAGAGTTACAGACTCTCATGGACCACTGTTGTGGGTCCTGGAAATTTAACTGAGAAGTACTGGAGCCACCTCTCCAGGCGGAATGTTTGATTTTTAAAGTTGCCACTTGAGTTGTAGGTTTGAGTTTGATAAAAATTCATTAAATGAATCTTGGCTTGGAATTAGGGCAGACTTTCTGAAACAGCCCTCGTCATATCCTGATGTTTCTGTGCTATGTATTTAAGCAAAGTGGCGATTTCTTTACATTTTTAAAGTTACGTTTTTGTTCATTTGTTTTGGGGGGTTTGCGTGGCACTTGTGTAGAGGCCAGAGGATAGCTTGCAGGAGTCAGTCCTCTCCTTCCACAATGTGCGTCCTAGAGACTGTGTTCAGGTTGTCAGCCTTGGAAGTAGGTGCCCCTACCTGCTGAGCCATCTTGTTGGCCCAAGATTTACTTCATTGTGGAAAAAATGAACAAAGTCATCTGTCTCAATACTCTGCAAATTTGTTTTCATCTTTAATAAATAGTAAAATTATTTGTATTACCAAATAACTTTCTAATATCTTGAGAATTTTTTATGTGTATGAGGGTTTTTTTTTTTCCTGTATGTATGCTTGTGTACCATGCATGTGCAGTGCCCATTGAGGCCAGAACAGAGCAGTGGATCTCCAGGAACTGAAATTACAGATCGTTGTTAGCTCCCATGTGTGTGCTGAGACTTGAACCTGGGTCCTCTGCACAGCTAGTGTTCTTAACCTCTGAGCCATCTCTCCAGCCCCAAAAGAATTGTTTTAAAATAAAATGTTAGCCGGGCGGTGGTGGCGCACGCCTTTGGTCCCAGTGCTTGGGAGGCAGAGGCAGGCGGATCTTTGTGAGTTCGAGGCCAGCCTGGTCTACAAAGCGAGTCCAGGACAGCCAGAGATATTCAGAGAAACCCTGTCTCAAAAAAAAAAAACCAAAAATAAATAAATAAAAAAATAAAATGTTAATGATTTGCTATCAGTAAATGTTTGATTGTATGCCTGTTTTACTCACCTGCTTACCTGGGCTTGCATGAAAGTTTTTTTGGACATTGAGGAGTTTTGAGTAAGAAAGAATTATATATATATATATATATATATAAAATTATATATAACATATGCTATATATATGTATAATATATAACATATGTTATATATAAAATATATGTATATACAGTGTGTGTGTATATGAGTGTTTTGCCTATGTTTGTGTGTGTGTGTGGTGCCTGTAGAGGGATTCCCTGGAACTGCAGTTACAGATGGTTGTGAGTCAACATGTGGGTGCTGAGAACTGAACCTATGTCCTCTGCAACAGCAAGGGGCCATCTCTCCAGCCTCCATTGAGTGAAACAATTTAAGAAGCCCTGCTCTAAGCCACATTTCTCAATGGGAAGACATCTGTGAACGCTGGGAGATACTGCTGCTGCTGCTGGTGGCTAAGTAAAATCTTATGCCTGGATTCCTGGTACTTGCCTGAGTTAGCCCTTCAAGTGAGGCATTTCTTGGGAGTATCTGGCACCACAGAAAGCTTGGAACACCCCTCCCCACCCAAGCCTGCAGGACTGCTTCCTTAATCAACTTGGATCTTGCTACTGGTAGAGGGTGAGTTCCTGGAAGCTTGTAAGGTTCTAATTTGGTCAGTGATTTGCATCTCAGATTAAGTGGATATGAGTGACTGGGTGGTATGTGACTGTCACCCATGCTCTTCAAAGTTCTTGAACTTCCCACCTGTTAACAAGAGATATCTAGGACACTTGGATAAAACTATAAAGTATTGCTGATAAAAATGTATAAGTAAATGGAAAGGTATATCATGTTTTTAGGTTGAGAAATACAATATTGTTAAGACATAACTCTTCTCCAATGTCATTTCCACTAAAATTCCAACAGGGATCTTAATATGGTTATAAAGTTAATTCTCAAGTTTACACAGAAAGTGGAAGAGCAAGAATAGCCGACTGAAAAGAATACACCAGGAGGACTTACCTCCTGAGTTTAAGCCTTCCATAAAGTTTCCATATTTAAGATGGATTAGTAGTAGAGAAATCAGGAATATGAATCAGTGAACAGAATAGAGCATCTACAAAAAGGCCCACACATTCCTCATCAAATAACTAGAGCTTCCCAGACTGGGACTCTGGTGGATGAGGGCACCATCGTGTTCACATTCTCAAGTGTGCTGTAAAGCTGAGGCTCTGCTCCCCCCATTCCAGCCTCTTCAGGCCTGCTCTTCTCATCTTAGTAAAAGGACATTCCATTCTTCCAATTCCCGAGGCCCAAGCCCCTCTTTTCTGCATATGTGATCCTTCTGGCTCAGCTGAAACTCTTCTTTTACAACCTGGTCTTCCTTCCTAGATTATCGCTGCCAGCTAATAAGTCTTGTTGCCCCTGCCACTGCCCTCCTCTCTATTTGCCACTTAGAAGCTCTGAGTAAAAGTCACCCCCAAATTATTCTCCTTAAAGACCCTTCCTAAACTGCCTACTTTTCCTCTGACCCCCTCCTCCTCTGCACATGTCTTACCTCTCACCAGTTCCAGCCTCCCTGGTGTCAGTACTGCCTGCGTCCCTGCCTGTGGCTTTTGCTCTTACTGTCCCATTTCCCTGGAACACTCTTCAACATATACCTGCAGGACTGGCTCCCTGATGCCAAGCTGGTCTTTATATAGTGTATGTCACCTTCCCAGGAGACTTCACTCAGCTATGCTATGTAAAATTACAACTCACTCCCCAAAACATTTCTATTTCCTTTCTTGATTTCTTTTCCTTGATTTTTTATTGTTTTATGTTCTATATATCATGCTTAACCTTTATTGATTGTCTATCTCTTCCAGTAAAATATAAGTAACTGTGTGTAGCCGTTTTTGTTCATTGCCTGTTTCTGTGTTCCCAGCCCTGGAACAGCGCCTGAAACACAGCAGACATTTGATTAAGATTGTCCCAGGCCAGCATCCACATGGTAGCTCTAGAGCCTGTGGAAGAGAACCTGTCTGTACTCTGCTTTTGACTGGGATGGAGAGAGGCTTGTATCAGACTAGTGTTCCCACTGAGAAGAAACAGGAATGCTAGATAAAATGCAAAACTACAGGACTTTGGAGATCTGCCAAGACAAATGAACACTGATGGGGGCAAGGCTTGAAAACACTTCGAGCTTCCTGTTAGCAGCCTGGAAGAGCTATATCCTGAGAACAGGGGATGTAATTTGTGTTGTCTTCAGTTACTAAGTCTGTGGCAATTTGTTTCAGTGTTAACAAGAACCAAATACAGACATCATTAAGAAAATGAAAATTCAAGCCACAGGCTGGGAGGAAACCAATCTCTCTCTCTCTCTCTCTCTCTCTCTCTCTCTCTCTCTCTCTCTGTTTGTATCAAGAATATAAAAAGAAATCTTACAGCCCAATGCTGTAAGACAAACAATGTAGCTAAAAATAGTCACAAAGGACTTGAACCAAGAAAAGATAAGCAAATGACCCATATGGACACAAATGAAGATTGTTATCAATTATCAAGAAAATGCTAATTAAAATACAAAATACTATCACTTGACACTAGTGTGGTTAACATTGAAAAGATTGCTACTGCTGAGTACCAATGATTGTAGAACACTGGACTTGCATCCATTGTTGGTGAGGACGCAAAGTGGTCAGCCACCTTTGAAACTGTTAGTCTATTAAGTCAGCTCAAATTTGCTACTGTGTAACTCAATAGTTCTTTTATTCACAGATGAGAAGTGAAAACACAGATTGTGCAAAGTCCTGTATATAAATATAATTTGTAGTAACTTTATGTGTACTAGCTAAAAACTAGAAATCATCCCTAACGCACTAACCAGTGAGGATGTAAGTTGTGGCAATCCTACGGTGGAATGCCACTGAGCAATGAGGACTCAGGGACACACAACAGAGAGAGATGAAGCTCAAAGGCATGACGTTAAAGGACCAAGTCAAGCTCAGAAAGAGCACGCTCTGAGACTGCACTTTATGAAATTCCAGGAGAAGCAAAGGTGAGCTAGAACTTCACGAGGCAGAGCGGTGGCTGTTGGGAGCAGGGGTGGGATAGACAGTGGGCAGGGAGGAGCATTTTCAGGGTGATAGATATTCCATGTCTGGACGTGGCAAGTTAGAGGAGCAAACCCTTTTCTATGGGGAGCCAAACAGTACTATTTTAGGCATGGAGGACTATGTGATGCCAGTCACCAGTACCCAGCTTTGCCATTGTGGCATAGTAGCAGCCATAAGCAATTGGGACACGTTGGCCATGGCTGAGTTCAGCTCAAGGACCAGAGTTTACCGATCCTTGATTTACAGTAATCCAGCCGGACTCCTAGGATGAGTGTACTTTATTATATATAAATTATATACCTTAATAAAGTTGATAAAAATACAGATTTAAAGTAACAAATACTGTTTTTGAAAGTATCCTCCCCCCCTTTATATAGAGAAAGCAGATAAAGTGCAATGGATAAACTTTGTCTCCTTTGGCTTGTCCAGTTTTAATTGGATTAATTTGTTGCTGAGTTTTAGGGCTTCTCTGTGTGTTCTGGATATTAATCCTTTATCAAATGTATAGTTTCCAAACAATTTTTGTTGTTGTTCTTTTTCTTTCCCTTTTTCTACCTCTCTCTCATAGGTGTGTGTGTGTGTGTGTGTGTGTGTGTGTGTGTATGTGTGTGTATGTATACATGTACATACATACACACATTCATGATCCCATCTCAGCCTCCCCAAGCCTCTTGCCCAGAAATTTTCTAAGTCATTATCATTGTCTATGGTGCCTTTTAAAGATGATAACAAAAGACAAAATAGCTGTGTGCATTAGTTACACATAGTAACTAAAAGTAATTAGTCATTTTTTTCCTGTTGCAATAGAATAATCCTAACCAAAGGCAACTTAAGGAAGAACTTCATTAGGTTTAAGGTTCCAGCAGGCTAGATGACCATAATGGCAGGGGAGGTGTGGCATCAGGTGGCCAGAGCAGGAAGCTGAGAGGTCACATCTCAGTACACACAGGAAGCAGAGAGTGAAGTGGAAGTGGGGCGAGGCTATAAACTCTTGGAGCCCAACCCAGAGACATACTTCCTTCAGCAAAGCTACACCTCCTAAAGGCTCCATAACCACACCAAGAGGCAGCACCAAGTGGGGACATTGTCTTCAAACACCTGAGCCTATGGGGAGCATCTCTCATTCAGACCACTACAGTACGGTTTCTTGAGCACTGGTGCTGTGTAAGAAGTCTACCCATACCTCGTCACCCAGTCCCAGCATCCCTGTGAGACAAAGAGTCTTACTCTGTGCTTAGCCTTACAGAGGATTATTCTGTGACTCCAAGAGAGTGAGCCTCCCAGCATCACTGTCAGCATCCACATCTGTACACACACACACACACACACACACACACACACACACACACATGGTCCACTCACTTTTCAGTGGAAGTCCCCATGGTGGCTAGGTCAGAGTCTGCCTGAGAGCAAGTGCAGCAAGGGAGCTCCCAGAGCCTCCCCCCCCACTGCCAACCCAGCCCTCAGAATCAAGGGTTTCTCGCTCTCTCAGCTTACCTGCTTGGCTGCTCTTGGAAGAGGTGGCGGGCGTCCATCTCTGGGTGGATGCTTTGACCCTTTCCCCCGCATTTCCACAGATATGGAAACTTGCACAAAGCATCCCTTGATGGATGGGAGAGGACCCATCCTTCACCATGGGAAAGCGGGGTTGCTATTTTTAGGTAACCCACTTGCTCTCCCATCCCACCCTTCCATGCTCGCGCAGATCTGCTCTGAGCAAGCAGGTTTTCCAGGGCACTCTTTCATTCTCAGCCACTCTGATGAATGGCATCCCTGGCATCATCTTCCCAGAGCTCACGCTTGGGCCTGGCTTCTAAAGTTCAGAGATCACGGGGCAGCACCACACATCCATCCCTATCTGCTAGAAGCAGCCCCTTCCAGAATGTGGCTGCCACTCATTCCATGTGGAGACAGAACCTGGACAGGCCCAGGGGTAATGACAGCTCTTAAGCACTGTCACCTCTCCTCAGTATTCAGCATTGGGTATTCAGACACCCAGTATCAATGAGTGTCTGGTGGCAGCATCTAAAAAAACCGGGAAGACATTTAGCACCAGGCTGGACAAGACCAAGAGGCCTTACTCTGACCTACAAAACACTCATGGGCCAGTTATTACCCAGAACCTTGGTACAACTTAAGAGCAAGAGACACAAAAATATATGAGCCGGTCCTTAGCCTTGTGTTATACACAGGTTGGTACTCACGCTGGTTAGGCCATTGGGAACTGTTATAGCAGAAAGAAGGGTGTGGCCAGAGAAAGTTTTGAGGGTAGAAAAACATACCTCACTAGCTCAGGACCCCCTTAAAGGGATGCTAACCCTGGACAATGAACACTCAGTGGCCTCTGTCCTCAAGGGAAAGATGGAGAGGGGAGAGTGGGAAGAAGAGGTGATGGAGGCTACTGTACACGTACCATTGAGATTAGAATCCAAGACCTGCCTGAGCCCAGCCGGGACTGCTGCTCTCTGTTTTATACATAGTGTGTGTGATATTTAATATTGGAGAGATATAGCAGCCTTTTCAAGGTTAGCCATGCTCGTGGTAAGTGATAGTATTTTAAGGTTTTATTAGCATTTTGATAGTATTTGATAACATACTTTATTTGCCTACCTGGTCTCCTGCCAAGATAGCATACGAGGAGAACAACATCACCTGGCCGGATGAAGATGGCATGGGCTGTCAGCAGAATGCCAGAATACACCAGTCAGCCTCCTTCACTGGGTCCCTGAACATAACACAGTGTTGAGAACACACACTATCTATAGAATGGAGAGCAGCAGGCAGGGCTGGGTTCAGGCAGGTCTTGGATTCAAAACTTAAGCTTTTTCTTGGCTGTGTAACCATGGGCAAGTTAATCAACATTTCTGAGTCCCTTCAGTTTCTTTATCTAGTAAAAAAAGGCTACACTGCTCTACCCATAGTTGGGAGAACAGGTGAAGCAAATATGCACTTAATTTCCTGACCTTTCACATACTTGACCGAATGAATGAAGTGCTTCGGGAAATGGCTCCTTTAAAACTTACTGTTACACTTCATTGTATGTGAGCATGACATGGAGAACACATGGAGGCCAGAGGATAACTCCTATTATGTGTGTCTGAGGTATCAAGTTCTGGTCATCAGGTTTGAGGGCGAGCTCCTTTACCTGCTGAGCCATCTCACCAGCCCAGGAAGATGGTTTCCAACAGATAACCAACACTCAGTAAACCTGCCATTGCTACTGGCGTCATCCAGATTCTGAGTCCATCACGCCTGTCCTCTCCGGACACGGAGAGTTGTGGGGAACAGAGAGACACTCAGGACAGCGGCTCTCAGCCAGCTCCATCCGCCACCACTGACCCCTCTCCCTCCGCTCCACCTCCTGCTTTGGACCCTCCTTCTTCAGAATCCCAGCCAACCTGTTTTTCTGAAAGGCACCAGGAAGACCCTGGTCTGCTCCTCTAGCTCTGCCTCAGCTCCTCTCCCCTCCTCCCCTTTTATTTTGGTCCAGGAACATGTCCCCAGCATGTCAACAGCAGTGGGAAGTAACCTAATTAGTAGCTATTTGATAGACTGCCCACCCCCGAGTCCCACTGGCAATCCAGCAGCCTTTCTCTGCAGACAGGAAAATATTTCCTTGCTAATTAATCTGAGCACGGGGACTTGCATTTGGGCAGAGGCAGGGAAACCCATCTCCAGGAGTCTTGCTCAATTGCATCTGTTTCTTCTTTTCCAGCAGTCATTTGCTTCCTGCAAACTCCCCCTGCTTCAGCACAGCCTCCCCAGCTTGTCTGACTGTATTAAGGCTGGGTACCCTGGGAACTCTGTGTACCCTATAGTTCCTCTTAGGAAGAGCCCCCCAACCTTGTTTAGGGCTGACAGTTCTTGAGTACCCAGAGCGGCCCCAGGGTGGGGGGGGATTCAGCTCCTCAGCTTGTGGCATATACCATACAATGATTTCTGCTCTGCTCTAGGTCCAATGGGGACAGCACACATCTCACCTCAGTGCCCCCTGTCCCTGCACAAAGCACTCCAAACAAATGCAGGCCTCTCTGCCGTGCTTTAAATAAGGCTCGGTGAGTGTCCCCGGGCCCTGCCCTGGTGCTCTGTAGATTCATCCAGCTGCACGCAGAGGTTCCTTGGAAAGGAGTAACTATACACAGTATGCCATAGTCACTTCCTCCTAAGACCAGGTTTTCAGATTTTTTTTAAAAAGATCTATTTATTTTTATTTTGTGAGTGTTTTGGCTGCATTAGTGGATGTACACCATATGCATGCAGTGTCAACAAAGGCCAGAAGAGGGTGCTGTAGCCCTTGGAACTGGAGTTAAAGACAGTTGTGAGTCACCCAGTGACTGCTGGGAACTGAATTGTGGTCTTCAGCTAGAGCAGCAAGTGCTGTTAACTGCTGAGCAGTCTCTCCAGCCCAGATTTTTTTTTCCCAATTCAGGGTTTAGGTGACCTTGAAATGAAATCACTACTTAAAGGAAGAGAGTTAACACTCTGTCCTTACCATCACACCCTTGTCACTTCTTACACTATTTCTAGAAGCTTTCTCTATCCCCACTGGGAGTCACCACAACAAAAAAGAGCCTCCTCTCCTCTCACTGACTTTGCCATTCTCACAGAATGCCCCTGGTCCAATCCACTGACTCTGGAGTAATGGGCCAGGCCTGACAAATGACCAGAGATGACCAAGCTCTAACAGACAGACAGCCTAGAAGGGGACAGGGCCCTGTGGTGGACATGGGTCCTTCAGGATGGAAGTTCCCTTCAGTGGCTAACTACATGAAACGGAAGGAGGCCACCCACCCAATTTGTCTGCTGGCCCTTAAGGTAGGCACATGTACCATTCCCCAAAATATATTAATTTCTGTGGGAAAAAAATCATATGATGGTCTAATGCTAATTTGAAAATGAAAATGTTAGAGCCAGGAGTGGTGATGCAGAGTTATAACATCAGTACTTGGGAGACGGAGGCAGGAGGATCAAGATCTCCCTCAGCTACACTCTGAACTTGAGGCCACATTCAGGGGACCTTGTCTAGATAGATATTAAATAAATAAATAAATAAATAAATAAATAGAAAATGGTCATGTTTCCTCAAGTGTCAGCACATGTTACCTTTCAGCTAAGATGATGTTACAATTTACACCCAACCTTTGTCCTCTCCTATCATCAGGGCTCTACCTCTGGACCCAGGTACCACTGTTGTGAAGCACCCACCAGAGAAGATCACTCACACGAGGCTTCAAGCCAATAGAAAGTTTTTATTAGCCTCTGGCAACTACACTTGGTGTTCAGGACCCAAGTGCAGTCCCAACCCTTTCTCAGAGTGAGCTCTAAAGCACAAAACCACATCCTGGGCTGGCATGCCTCATTTAGTAAAAACAGAAGCCAAAAAGCAAGGTTAGTACACTTCAGGACTTTCCCAGGACTATGAACTTTGATGGGTTGGATCTTTATTCTCGTTTTGTAAGGTGTTGCTACTTAGGTATTGGGTTCCAAGGCCTCAATGGTACTTCCACCATGGTGTCAGCTGTGCTAAGATCTGGAGGCCTGTTCTACCAACATTGGCCTTCATGAGGTCCTTTGTTACTTGCTGGTGGGCGCTAGACTCTGGGGAAATGTTTTTTTAAATAAATCTTAAAGTGTGTGTGTGTCTGGGGGAGGGGGACGAGAATATACACATTCCACAGTACACTTTTAGAGGTCACAGGAATCCTGGGATGTCAGTCCTCACCTTCCAGCTTTTCCCGGTCAGGGTCCCTGACATCACATGCCAGGCTGGCTGGCCCATGAGCTTCTGGGGATGCCCCTGTCTCTGCCTTCCACTCACTAGAAGCAGCATCACTGTGGATGTGTACCGCACGGCCATGCTCACCTTCACATGGGATCTGAGGATCTGGACTTAGCCTCCCACGTTTTCATGGCAAGTGCTTTACCCACCGAGTCATCCCCACAGCCTTTCTGCTCAACTCTGAAGTTCCATAGTCTCCCTTTCAGTTTGTGGGAAGAATGAAGGGAACAAGGTCCCAGCGGCACATTTGTGTCATCCCCATCTCCTGAGGAGCAGGGTCCCACCATTTAAAGAGTGCACAGGTGACTCTGGATCAGTTCTTGCCATTTCCAGTCAGGAAGGCAGTGCTGGAGTATACTTCTGTGGTAGACAAGATCCTCCAGCCCAAGAGGGGCATTCTGGACCAGGGAGACTTGCTTGGCCTGGAGGCAGGTCTCAGGACACTGTCAAAGCCAGTTCTTACCTGTCCCTGGCCCAAGACACCCTGATGGTACATCTCTTTCTACACCTAGAAAGCAACCCAAGAAGGAAGTTCATGTGATTCTGAAGCATGGAGATGGAGCCTGTACCCCTCAGGACTGGATTTATCTGCAGGAGAGACACATTTCACAGGAGGCATTGCCAAATTCTCATCACAGGACACACCATATATATATGATGTGGAAAGAAAGGAGTGGGCTCTGGGAAAAAGGGAGGGAGGGAAACTGCAAATGGACAGGTTATCAGGAAGAGCAGAGTCAAGGTAGGGAATAGAGTCTAGACAACCAGGGCTATTCCATGAGTACAGAGCTTTGTCTCTTAAAGGACCCAGGGCTTAGGCTTATCACAGAAGTAGTACTGAGTAGTACAAACACTTACTGAGTTTGTATTACATACGTGTGAGATCCTGCGTGACCTGTGACACACCCTGCAACACATAGTAAGGTGGATACTGTTTACAGATTTGCAGATTGTACACACTCCAACAGAGGGACTATGAATAAGGGATTTATAGACTGGACACTGGCATTCAGCGAGATTAATAAACTATCCTGGGATCACACGGCTTTGTAGTGACATCATAAGGAGTCAGTTTGCCATTCATTCACACTGACACCCGCCCTGCATTTTCTCAACCTGACATGCAGGGCAGTTGTTGTCTCCTGATCTGTACACATGATTGTCCAGCCTCCCCATTCCACTCCTACAACCAAACGTGGGTCTTACTGTGGTCCAGATTCCTGACTCTCCCTCCTAGGCCTGTCAATACCAACTTTTCTGCGCTGCATTAGATGTTTGGATCCCATAATACCCTTGCTCACATGCAGTTTTAGAGATGGTACCTCTGGCAAGGAACTAAGTCATCATGGTGGACCCCTTATCATAAATGCTGTGCCTTTCAAGGAAGAGGCGGGAGACACAGGGGGCTGTCTCCAGCTGAGTTGCAGGTAGTGGTATAGCACTACTCTAGCAGGCACAAGGCCCTGGGTCCGGTACCCAGCTTCCTCTGCACCTCCCCCATACACAAAATAGGGCTTTACCCCTTCCTTCCTTCCTTCCTTCCTTCCTTCCTTCCTTCCTTCCTTCCTTCCTTC
>CAJQZJ010000909.1:3426236-3453632 GCA_907164525.1 Lophiomys imhausi
TTCCTTCCTTCCTTCCTTCCTTCCTTCCTTCCTTCCTTCCTTCCTTCTTTCCCACTCTCCCTCCCTCCCATCCTCCTTCCTTCCTATCTTCCTTCCTTCCTCCTTCTGCCATATAAAAGCACAACAAAGGCATTCATAGGAAGCCTTCCTCACTGACATCCTGAGCTCATCCCCAGTCTGGGAGCAATAGCCACTTCCGTCTGCACTCCAAGCCCATGGCAATGGTCTGATGACAAACTGGGGCTCTGACCCCACTGTGGGAGCACACTCCTTCAGACTTCCTACCGTTGTGGCATTCTGCTGCTGTGCGCTTTCCAAAGTCACCTTCCTTCTCCACCGGCACCTTAAACCTCTTCCTTCTGATTATCCTCATCTATCTCGTACACTCAAGCTGGCCTCGCTGACCCCTAATTCGTCCAACAACACAGAGAGCCACTCTCCTGTCAAGCACTACTTCCAGTCCCAGGGCCTAAACCTTACGCTGCCCCCAAAGACACGTCCCCTGCCCTGACTTTTTTCCGCTCCATCACCAGCATGGAAAAGGCCAAACACTCAGAGAAAAGAGAATGACGGAAATCGAGGTACAGAAGCAAGGGGAGATGGCGGGCTCCGAGGGGCTATAAATTCCCTTCTAATTCCAAATAATTCCGATTACATGGATGAGTAGTTTTCAATCAGGAAGATAATCTCAGAGATAGATGGCGGGATAATTGTTCGTAGCGCCGACGTAAATATTGTGTCGTTTCTATTAATCTCCGCGAATCGGCTGTCAGAGGTGCCACTCATTCATCACAACAAATTAAAAATAAAATTTTAAGAGAGAAAGTCATGCGGGGGGTGGGCCGGGAAGAGGCTGGGGTTGCTTTGGGAACTATGAATAGGAGGGAGAGGTGTCACCAGCAAGCTGTTACCAGAAATAAATTCAGCTTACCAATTTAATGTATTTATTTATGAAAGCAAATGGGAATGAGGGCTGTAGATCTCTATTAACTTCCCCATGGGAGTGTGCACATGTGTGAGCATGTGATGCACATGCACCCATGCAGAATATAATAACAGCAAGTGCTGTATTAGCATTGCAGGCCTATGAGACCATCCTCATGCCCACGAGGGTCTAGATCAGTCACCTATGGCCCATACACCCCATCTGCCCTGCTGTGGTCTTGAAGGCTCCACAGACACTGAGGAGTTGAAAGGCAGAGTCAAGTCTCTTTAGAGATGCCTGTAGCTGTGTGGTGTGTGGTGTCCAGGGCCTGGAATGCCAGCATTTGGGAAACAAAGATTGGAAGATTTAAAATCTGAGGCCAGCATGGTCTGTATAAGCAAAAACCTGTGTGTATGGAGAGAAGAGGGGTTGAGAGAGTACAAACTAGCACTTAATGGTGGGAATAAAGCTCATTCCTTTGTCTCTCACTTCAATTCCCTGAGGCAAGATCCATGCCCAGCCTCCAGTCCCTAGATCCTAAACCCTGTTTCCCAGAATCCTCTCTCTCACCCAGTACCCTAGTGGTCCATAGAAGCAGGTGCACATACTGTCCAACCACACAACGGATGATCAACTTTGCTCTCTGTATACATTAAGTCACCAATGTGCCCCATCCTCTAGTTGCAAAGCCCTTCAGTGGACACTTGAAACCTGGGCTTCCACTGTAGTTCTCAAAGTAGAGAGGAGAAGTAGCTGTTGTCTCAGGCATTGTTGTCCCTTGCAGCTAGGCAGGCATTAGTGAATTCAGCTTTCATGCTCTCTAACCTCAGACTCATCTTCTAGAAAGGAGAGAAAAATTCAGTTACACCCATTTTCCTGATGAAAAAAAAAATTCCATTGTGTGCATACGTTCTCTTTAACCGATGCTCTGTGGTTAGACACCTAGGTTAGGTCCATTGTGTGCATACATTCTCTTTAACCGATCCTCCGTGGTTAGACACCGAGGTTAGGTCCATAAGTCAGCTGGTGTGAATAGTTTCAGCTGCTCTTTACAGCATCCTTCAGTTAGAGCTAAGGATACATTCCCCAAGGACAGGAGGACATTGGGGTAAAAGCCACATGGTCAAGCATACCTGTTCTTAGGCAGTCCCTCCTTGACCCTGCAGTGCTCTGTGCAACGGCTAGAGAACTATCTGACTGTAAACGCTCCCCACAGTCTTTCCTGAGAATTACTTCTAGAAATCCAAATGATTATGAGCTGGCCAGGAAAGTCTGGGGAGTTATTTTCCTTACTAGGAACTTGTAATGCAGATATTATATTGTGTTTCCATTAAGCGTTGAGACATATGCCTTGACAATGGGCCAGGTGAGAAATGGGATTAACATTCTCTTAGCAAAATGAAGTTGCTAACCATTTCTCAGCTTGAATAGAAGGGCAGTTTTGAGAGCCCTGGTCTAAGAAATTGTGTCAAGCACGGCCAAGGCATGCCACAAATAACAGTCCCAGAATCCTCTATGGCTGGTACTAAAAGGGTAAAGGCCAACAGATGGATATATAATCAGAAACTGGGGAGAGAGCTCAGTCAGTAAAGTGCCTGCCTCATGAGAATGAGGTCCCAAGTTCAATTCCCAGAACCTACATGACAGAGAAAGAAAGATAGAGATAGAAACAGAGATAGAGATAGGGATAGAGAGAGAGAGAGAGAGAGAGAGAGAGACAGGCATTGTAGCATGCACATCTCAGTGCTGGGAAGCAGAAACCGGAGGAGGATCCTGGAGCTCACTAGTCAGGCAGCTTCAGCCAGAGACCTTGTCTTCATAGAGGTGAACTGCATTGCTGAGGATGATATGAGGTTGTCTTCTGGCTTGAATACATAAGTGCACACATGTATCTCTGCGTGCGCACACACACACACACACACACACACTCACCAACCACACACATTAAAAAAAAGATGGATGGACAGATATCATAATGGGCACCTGTGATTCATCACACTATCACCGAGGCTTTCCTTTTGTCCTGGGAGAAGTCCCTCCTTTCCATCTGAAGGATTTCTTTTCCTTCTCTTTCTATCAGTGGCAGTGAAATATGGCTGACCTATGCCCCCTGGACATATGACCTAGGGTTGGCCAATCAGCACCATGCATTCATTTGACTGGAATAATCGGTTCAATGAGAATAAAACTGAAGATTTTTGTGAAACTACTGGAAAGAAATGTTTCCCCTGAAATTAGGCTTGTGACCCCAAGTCTGGGGATGCTGAAAACCCTGATGTCACTTACAGGGAGCCCCTTTCTGAGAATTAACACCTCCCCCCATAGAAGTAGAACAGGACAAAGAGGACAACTTAGTGAGGCCCTATCTCAAAACAACAAAAAAGTACAAATACAAAAGGAGCTGGGGATATAGTACAGAAGGTCCTCACCTTTCTTCATCTCTCAAGCTAAATATCAGTTTCTTAGGGGAGCCCAAATGGCCACTGTCCATTCACCTGGCATCATTGAGCTCCTGTATCCCTCACTTGCTTAGGTCACAGATCCCACTTAGGTGGTGAACAGCCATCACCATCCCCCACCACTTTCAACAAACATGTGGCACACCACATAGGAGGTCTGAATGTTTTGTACATTCTGGTGAGTGAACAAAATCAGTAAAAACAATTCGAACCTCTTCTCCCTCAGGCCTCAGGATCCAGAACGATGGGGAGCTGTGAGCTGTTCAAGTGTTTCTACACAAAGGCTCCTTCACAGAGCGTCATTGAAATGAAGCTCACAGGACTTTATTCCTGGTTGGGATCCAACAATCAACTAGCATCTAACAAAAGCATGATTTTTCATTCAAATAACTTGTCTCTGTTGGTGGCATATGCCCATAACAGAGCCTTTCTCCTTAGGAAAAAAATAAAAAGCCTCAACAAATCATTCCTGGCATCTTTAATGGAGATTAAATTAAATTAATATGATCAGCTTTTATTGTTATGCAGTTCACATTTTCAACGTTTGTTTTAAAGTAGTTCAAATTCTGTAAAAACCTAGAGTTTTGAAATGGTCTAGAGTTTTAGGGTTGATTTCCATATTAACTTAAGCTATAAACATGATTAGGTAGTAAATCTCTGCCATATATATATTCTGAAATCAAAGGTCCACTTGGGATTATCAGTGGATATGGATTTCCAAATGAAAGGACTGCCCAATTAATGTGGCAGATGTAAAATTGCTGTATTTTTGCTAGTTACATTTTTTTTCACAAAGGTCAGCTTTTGAAGTTCCATGCACCTTGTTAATTAGCAATTTCCCTTCCTTGGAACCATCCCGGGTGACTCTCTTCTTTTCCGAAGCTTTAGCTAAGTCCTCTTCAAGAACTGCAAAGTGAGACATAACCCCTAGCCTGCCTGTTCCACCAGCGCTCACCTCAGGACACTCCGCTCTGCATCCAGTCTGGAGAACAGAAAAAGGAATGAACTCACCTCTGTTCACTAGGGTCTTTGGTCCAGGGCTCATCAGCACTGTCAGCCATGCTTCTCAGGGTGGTGTTGAGGGAGCATAGCTGCAGAGGTAGGGAGGGATGGATTCCAGGATAGCAACTGAAAGATTCCCGAGGCTTCTGCTTGCAGGATGGAGAGACAGTCAAGGCCTTGGTTCCCGATGTCTCTGGGGGTAGGAGGGAGGCGGTGAGGTCTTTGAACTTAAGACTTGATTGTGCTTCACCCTGCTACCATCTCTGTACCTGCCCAGAAGCCTCTGCTCCTAGCTGGTTAGTCATTTTGTTTGTTTGTATTGTCAACTAGACATAAACTAGGGCCATCTGAGAAGAGGGAACCTCAGTTAAGAAAATGCCTACATCAGATTGGTCTGTAGACACGTTTATGGGGCATTTTCTTGATTAATGACTAATGTGGGAGGTCCCATCCCACTGTGGGTAGTAACCATTCCCAGGCAGGTGGGCTCAGGGCATACAAGAAATGAAACAGCAAATCACGGAGAGCAAGGCAGTATGCGTTCCTCTATGGTCTTTGTTCCAGGTCCCACCTCCAGGTTTCTGCCCTGATTTTCCTCAGTTACAAATTGTGACATGGAAGTATAGCCCAGATAAACCCTCCCCACTTCCCAAGTTGATTTTGGTCACAGCAACCAAGAAGCAAAGTAGGACACCAGTGTTGTGGGGACAGCTGGCTGCCACTACCATTGCCAAGAACACCCAGCTAACCCACCCCACTGTGGGTGTCATCTCTAACATCCTTCTATGTCCCAGCTTTACAATTCCACTAAGCCCCCAGCCTATTGTAGATGCTGAGGTCCGACCACCCCAGTAAAAACACTGGTAGGTGCAAAGCTCCCTTTAAGCCCAGCCGCCATTGTAGGAGAGTGAAATCTCTCTCCTTCTACCTTCTCATAGCCTTCTGCAAAGCAAAAGTCAGAACCAGTTTGAGAAGCCCTTACCTCTGGTATGTAGTCACTAAACATCTATTATGTATCAAGCAACTGAGAAGCCACAGGGACACAAAGCAGAACCACGACACGGTCCATGCAGAAGCCCCTCAGGAAGCAAAGTAGTGTGTTGCTGGCATGGATAATCAACTGGACCAACGGAAGAAAACAGAGTCTAGAAGCAGGAACTACATCCCCAAACACACCCACAGGATGACTTGACTTTCAAAACCAAGTGAGCAATAGGGAAAGGCAGCTTGGGAATGAACGATATGGGGTCAAGGCAGTATCAATAAGGGAGAAGAGAGCAAGACGACCCTACACATCACCCACATATGATTTACAGTCGACACATGTGATGGTTAGTCTTGGTTGTCAAGTTGATTGGGTCTGAAATTCACTAAGAGACATGCAAGGGATGTGAGGAGTGTCTGTGAGGGGATTTCCTGGAAGGGTTTGCTGGGGCAGGAAGACCCTCACATGGCAAGTGGCACTGCCCCAGATACAAAGAGTTCTGAAGGAAGAGCTGGGTTGCTTTTGCTCACCTGCCTGTTTCCTGCTGGTGAGGGTCTGTCTTGTTCGCACCGCTGTTCCTACTGCTCTCATCATTCTTCTCTTCGCTGTGGCCAGAACCCAGCGTCATCAGCCCTCCATTGGGAGCTGAAGACCCACTGCTCTCCCAGAAACCCCCGGCCTCATGGGCTGAGCTGACTGTAGGATTCTCAGCCTCTCTAGAGTGCAGACAGCCACTGCTGGGTTACCCAGCCCATATCATGTAAGCCAATGTTAACAAATCTCCTTTTGTTATGTATATTCCTCCTGGCGGTTCTGTTCCTCTGGAGAACCCTACCAGCCCAAAAGCAGTGTCTAGGTGGTGAAGATATAGGGGTATGCTGTACTAGTGATTCCCGCCCTTATGCAGTTCTCTGTACATGTGCTGTATTCTACTCTATAAAAACACCAGCCCATGTTACCAGTGGCTCACAGCCAAGCTGAGGAGATAGGAAAGTAAATGTAGGTAGCATAGTGAAAAGCACGTCACCATGAGCAAGACTACCTGGCTTCCTTTGCTATCTCTGCCCAAACCCAACTGTGTGATAGCCAACCATATATATCTACCTCATGGGTATGGTTAGGAAAATGAAGTAAGTGGAGACGGATGTGGTGGTGCACACCTTTAATCCCAGCACTCAGGAGTCAGAGGCAGGGGGATCTCTGTGAATTGAGGCTAGTCTACAAGGCAAGTTTTAGGACAGCCAAGACTAGACAGAAAAATCTTGCCCTGAAGAACCAAAAAAAAAAAGGCAGAATACTAGGAATACTATTTGTATATATGAGCAAGTGACTGATAGTTTTGGGCTGTAACTGTCATCCAGATGGCTGCTCATCACTGCTACTACCTTTCTACTCTACCACATCCACTGCCCATGGAGGGGTGTTCTGTCTACAAAAGAGACAGTAGAGGTTCCTCGCAGCTTTTCAATATCTTTACGCCTCCAGCCAGCTGGTGCATCTAGGAAGAAGGAAGACATTGGGTTATCATTCCCTTTCTTCTCCGGAGGGTCTTAGAATTGACTCTGGTCACCTGTTTTCAACATTTTGCTCAGAATCAGGCAAAGGAAATGCTGGAGGAACTCCTAGGGCTCGGTTATCTGAAGGCTCCAGTGGCCTGTACATAATCAGTGTTTGTTAATGCATGCAAAATCAGGGGTGTGAATAAATGAGACCTCACAAGGAGGGCAACTGGCAGTGAGCAGGAAACTTTTTTACTGGCTGCTATGGAGAGAAAGTAAGCCAGCCCCCTCCTGTCTTCTTTTCATGGCCCAATCCTGGCTTTTCTTCTCCTCGCCCAGCCAAAACCCATCAGAGAGGTCACACTGTGATTCGCTGAGCCATCTAGGGCTCCCATAGCAATGGGAGGGACTGCTGTTTATCTTTGTTACAGCTGCAAGGGTCCAAGAGAAAGGAGCCTCAAAGAGCCAGCCTGTTGGGATAACCTATTGATTGTGTCACGTTTCTCCCAATCCCTGTTTTATTGTTGTTCAAGACAGGGTCAGGGGAGGTCAAAAATCACTGTCTCCACTGGAGGCCACAAAGGGAGGGATTCGAGGAAGAATTCTGAATTCTGTGTGCCTGGGGAAGGGGTGGAGGACCACACTGTCCTGATGCCAAAACAGAGACTGGGGGGAGGGATGGGGCTCAGAATGAAGCCTGACATACCAGGTTTAGGGAGAAAGGAAAAGAATTAAGAGGTAGAATGGATTTTGGCTTATCACTAACACCCAGGATAAATTTTAGGAGTTTGGGAAATTAACTTTTTCAGCCTGGCCAAATCAGTTGGCTAAATATGTCTAAGTATTTGCTAACAGTTCTATGATGACAGAGAAGACACTTCATTAAAAGTTTTTTGTTGCTGTTTTCGTTTTTGAGACACAGTCTCACTATGTAGCCCTGGCCGGCCTGAAACTTGCTGTGTAGACCAGGCTGTCCTCAGACTCACAGAGATCCATCTGCCTCTGCCTTCAAGGTGTTGAGATTAAATGCATGCACCACCATGATTAAAAATAATGCAATTATATTTAATTATTTGGAGGAGAGGCCAAGCACATGGCATGGTAAACATGTAGAAGCTGGAGGACAGCTTGGGAGAGTTGGTTCGCTCCCACTCCCATGCAGGTCCGATGGACTGAGCTCAGGTTCTCAGGCTTGGCAGCAGGCACCTTTCTCCCACTGAACCATTTCAATGGTGGTAGCATTTCATATTTATGAATGGCAGATCACTTTCCAGATAGCCAATCTATAGCAGACTTTGGCATATTTCAACCACATCCATCCACTATTTTTAATCAATCAAGCTTTGTTAGAGCACACTGGCACCAAATGTGCTTGGTCATTATTATTTTACTACAATGACACTTGAGGGTGGTTCTAAAGATGGTTTGGACTGGACAACCTTAGATGTATACAGTCTGCTTTGTTACAGAAAATGGTTGCCTACCATGCACTATGGAACCTTAATTTTTATATAAGGATTTCACTATGAAGGCTAATAACTTGCCCACGATCAGATTCAAAGATGATGCTGGGATCAGAACACAGCCTGCTTAATGTAAAAATAAATAAAGTTCCAAGATGTATGCTATTCCTACTGTTAGGAACAGCCTGTAAACACCTATACAAATCAAGCTTCTACGAGGCAGGTTTGATCAAAGCATTGTTCACACCTTACTGTTTCATTAAAATATAGGTCCATAAAAGTGTTTTTTTTTTTTTTTTTTTTTTTTGTTTTTTCGAGACAGGGTTTCTCTGTGTATCCTTGGCTGTCCTGGACTCACTTTGTAGACCAGGCTGGCCTCGAACTCACAAAGATCCGCCTGCCTCTGCCTCCCAAGTGCTGGGATTAAAGGCGTGCGCCACCACCGCCCGGCTCAAAAGTGGGTTTTTAAAAAGTAATTATTTCATGTGTATGAGTGTTTAGTCTGCATGTAAGTCTGTAGGCCACATGTGTGCCTTGTGTCCACAGAGGCCAGAAGAGAATGTCATGTCCCCTGGGACTAGAGTTACAGATAGTTGTGAACCACTGTGTGGGTGCTTGGAATCAAACCCAGGTCCTCTGGAAGAGCAGCTAGTACACTTTCCCACTGAGCCATTACTCTAGCCCAGTTAAGTCGTTCCTTACAGTGGGTTTTTTTGTTTATTTGTTTTGTTTAAGACAGGGTCTCTCTATGGAGCCCTTGATGGCCTGAAACGCTTTTTGTCATCCAAGCTGGCCTTAAACTCAGAGATCCTCCTACCTCTGCCTCCCAAGTGTTGGGATTAAAGGTGTGTACTACCATGCTTGGCCCATTTAAGTAGCTGAGTAAGATATCATCCTACATTTAGAAAGCTTTTGATTTCACTGAGACTTCAGATTAAAGTTATTTGTCACAGAGTTACCTTGACGTCATTTTATCTTGGTGACACTGACCGCCTCCTTGGTCTTGAACAAGCCCTATCAATTGGCTGATGGACCCAATATGAATTCTCCCTTACAGGATAATAAACGGAAGCATGCATTGTGGTTTAGTTGTGAAATGCTGCCAACCCGAACCCACAGCGTCATGTGCTTGAACACTCTGTCCACATTTGGTGGTATTTGTTGGGAGGCTATGGAAGCTTTGGGACTTTGGACATGGGCTTAGCTGGAGGATATAAACACTAGTGATGACCGAGCTCTACTTCCTGATCTTCCAAGATGTGGGAAGTACCTCCCACCTTCCTAAGGCCACAGACTTGCTCTACCAGCCCTCCTCACCATGATGGTCCCCTACATTCGTGAGTTAAAAACTTAACTGTCAAATTTACATCTTGGTAATATTTGAAAGTGGGGGCTTTGGGAAGTAATTATGACTAGATAAGGTTATCAGGTGGGACCTCCATAACAAACTGGTAGCTATGTGGGCAGAGGAAGTGAGCCCAGCCAAATTGAAGCAAGCTGGCTCTACCTTACATTATGATAGGCCTTCCACCAGGCAGAGAATACTGAACAGAGAGATGCTGGTGCCACACGCCAGCCTGCAGAATCCTGTGATTAAGCCTCTCTTCTTTAAATTATTTGGACTCCAGTTTTTTATTATAACCACGGAAAAAGACATCAGGTATAATCTATAATGGTTTAGGTACTAAAGACAAGTGCTCTGTCTCCTCCTCCACCTTCCCTGGTGACAGAGTTCTCTCTGAGACACTGGGTATGGCTGATACAATATCTAGGTGGATCAGGAAGTGTTTTAGGAAGGTGGGAATTTTTGAAATATTGAGAATGTGGTACTTTTCATCCAGTCTCTGATTCTCCCCATAAGGTGGGGGATGGGATTCACCAAGGTCAGAATAAAAAGAAGCAAAAGGCTGTTTCTGGACTCTGAGCGAAAACAATAAATGAGATGAGGTTGGCCAGTGCAGAGGGGCTCAAGAAGGGCACAACATCACATTAATATCTCAATAGAGGGATTTTTAAGGATAATTAGGAGACAATTCCCACAAATCTGAATGTTGAATAGCTCCTAGTTCTGGAGAGCTAATATAAGACCCTGTTTTCTGGAGCCTGGTGACTTTGTGATTTTGGAACAACATATTGTGTTACACGTGGGTTGACAGTGTTGACTTGAAGCTTGGAGGGAAGGTTTATAGAAACTGAGGAAAGATCTTAAGAGAAAGAGCAGCTGTATTAACTCATTGGATAATGTGGGACAAAATCCACCCAAATGATGTTGTCTGCCTTTCCAACTCCGCCAAGCCTAATTCTCAAACAAATTTAGGAACCAGATGGTTCAGACAACCTGGGACCCCAGGAGGCATTGTGAACTCCGTTAGCCTTTAGAATAGGGTAGCCCACATAAAAGCAATTCTTTCAGAGATCCAAGTTTGGCCCAGACTTCCAGGCCTTCTTCTCACTATTTTATGCCTTTCCTTTAGCAGTTCTGGGATTCAGTTTCCCATCCATCCTCTGAGCACATGGACCTGGCTACCTGACCTGACCATGCCTCATCTTTTCAGCTGACCTGCACAGGAGCCCTTGCTGCAGAGCCAAGGCCAGTCCTCAGACCGCCCTGACTCTGTGGAGACTCCAGGGGACCTTGGTTACAGTGGCAGAGAAACTAAAAGGCTCAAACATAGACAAAGCACAGAAACCGATAAGAAAAAAGATGAAAGAGTAAAAAGACCACTGCAAAAATAACCTCAATTTACTTTGTTTCTGCAAACTTCTGACCTTACTACTAAAGGGGAATAGAGGTTGGGGAAGGCAAATGAAGAACAGTAAAGATGGAAAATGGTGTCTCCTTACCACCAACCCTGACCCTGGTTTCCTCTCTCTTGGGACAGCCCTTCGGTAGGTGGTTGGGTAAGCAAGAAGCAGAGCCTGTCTCAGGTGAGGCAGCTCAGGAGTTAAGCTGCTATTTATTTACAGGTTAAGGAGGCAAGCTCCAGAGGGAAGGCGGGGCTGGGGCAATGCTGAGCACAGCTAACAAGCAGCTCTCTCGGGCAGCACTCTGGACCATTACTCCCGAGCACCCAGCCATACCAAAATCAATAAACAATTTCAGCGCAGCCCAGGGAACTTTGCCACACTTAATAAAAGTCTCCAGCTGTGGTTATGGCTTCATTTCACCTTAACGTCTTCTTTAACTCTCCCTTCTTTTCAAGATCAATTAGAGGAACATGCAAAGAGAATAAAGAAATACACATGCACATGCAGGGGTGCAGGGGCCAGCAAATGCCCCCTAAGCAAACAAGGTCAGAACTAGTTACGTGTATGGGGCTTCTCCCCTCCTAATTCATGACTCCACTTTGAATGACCAATGGGGAGTAAGTCTGGGGACAGGATTGCAGGACAGGAACTGAGAATTAGGGGGAAGGACAACGAAGTAGGTGAGGGAGAGGCCTGAGTTCCTAAATGTGCATAAAGGGCTCTAGTGTGAAATGCACCCTTAATTTCCTCATGGGTTTCCTGGGGCCTCTTCCTCTCTGCAAACCATGTATACTTAAGAGTGAATAGAAAAGGAAAAAAGGAGGGCTGGAGAGACAGATCAGCTGGTAAAGGACCTGCATTCGGATCCTCAGCACCCAGGTAAAAACCTGGTGTGGCAGTGTGTACCTGTGATCCCAGTGCTGGGAAGAAGGAGATAAGAGGGTCCCTGGAGCTTGCTGGCCAGCAAGTCTAGCCGGTCAGTGAGCTCAGGACTCAGGGAAAGAGAGAGAGGGAGAGGGAGGGAGACAAAGGGAGAGACCCTGTCTCAAAAATAATAATGTAGCAAGCAGTTGATGAAGACATAAAACATTGACCTAAGGCCGAATACACATGTGCACACACTTGCATGCACATCTGCACATGCACAAACACACATCTAGACACACCTATCCTACACATAAATAAAAAGATAAAAGAAAAAGGAAAATGTATAAAAGCCACTGTTAGAGGCTTCATCTAATGGGTGAGGGATGCTGCCCGAGGTGTGAGGATGGTGCGTGTTGTTGAGTGATTCGTGTGTCTACCTTTTGCCTACCAAAAAAAGCACTTGATAGGTGCTTGTCAGCCCTGTTAGGATGCAACAAACTAAGTGAAAACCTGCTGAATTTTCTCAAAATGGTGTAAGCTATATTCTATACATCTGCAAGTCCATGTCTCTCTGTAGGGCCAGACCCTTTCCTCCCATTGTTGAAATGATCAGCCTCTGTGAGATGGAACCCACTCAGGAACTCAGTAACACTAACTAATTCATCATCTTCTTGGCTTTTGGGCCACTCACGTGCATAGGAAGAAAAAGCCATCTATGAAGAGCAGAAAGATGAAGACCTCCAGCAAAAACACTTACAAAAGGAGTTCCTGAGATGGCAGGGATGGAGAGCATCCTGGGTGAGTGTGGAAATGGTGATCCCTGGTCCCATCCTTCCTTCCAGCGGAAACATCTCAACTAGAACAGAAAGCTTCTAGAGGGAATCAAGCAGGCATCTTCCTTCTTGCTCAGTAGCATAGACTGGCTTTAAACTCACAGAAATCCTCCTGCCTCTGACTGTCTATAGTGCTAAGACTACAGGGCTGTTCCATCACAGTCATCCTGCTTCATTGTTTTGTTGTTGTTTGCTTTTATTGAGACATGATATTTGTAGCTTTTTATGGGACAGTATGGTAATTTGATGCACATGCTCTGCGTGTGATGATCAAATCAGGGTAACAAGCACTTCCTCCTCCTCAGGATTAATCATGCTGATGTGCTGAAGGCTTGTGAGGTTCTAGTGAATATCTCAGGTTTGGTAAGCAGTGGCTATCCTGCTGTGCTGTAGGAAGCCAGGGCTCACTCCTCTCTAGTCATGTTTGGCTGCCTCTTAACCTGCTCTCTTCTGACATACTGGGGTCTCTGCCCTCTGCCCCTTGCCTGATGCTGTCCTTCCCTGAACTTGAAAAAAAAAACAAAAACAAAACAAAACTTTGCCCCTGCACATGTGAGAGGTGCACATGGAAGACGGTTTGGCTTGCTGAAGGCCCAGACTCCCAGCATCCTCTCTGCCTCAGATCCACAATTCTGCTTCAGCCTACCCAGGGCTCGACTCCATCATCACAGTAGCCCCATCTAATTCACTTCACCTTCTGTCTCTGGATCCTCTCTCCAGTTCCCAGCATGCTCATCTTCCCATTCACCTGGGGTACCATTCAGTCCAGTTTCTGGAGAAGCCAGAGCATCTGGGAGGGAGAAGGCCTGAGAGCTGTACTTACAGCAGAGCTGCCCTTCTCCTCTCCCCCTCCAGTTGATAAAGTGGCTCTGTTTAAAAGTCTCGGTTATAAGGGGCACAAAGATGAGGCATCTGTCAACTTCCACACCATCCCAACAGGCTGGAGTGCAAAAGAATGAGTTTGTTGGGACAGTGTTTAGCTGTTCAGAATGAAGAACAAAGGCATGCCAACCACAGAAATAAAGCAAAATCTCTAAGTGGATGCAGTTTTGCTCCAAGACCAAACCGAGTATGCCCACAAGCCACTTCCACAGCTGCCCAGGCTCCAGGCATTTCTTCGGGTTCTGGTGGCCCTCTATTGCTTCCTAGGCATGACAGGTTCACAACACCTAGTTAGCATATGAGACAGCAATCCTAGCCCTTCCGGGAGCTAACACAGGTGAAGCCACAGGTCCAACTGCCTTTCTAAAACTGTCAATACACACATTTGTAAAAATATTTCACAAAATGGAGACAGAGCCACAGGATCCAGTGGAAAAACACAGCTACAAAGGTGTGAGTTCCTGCGTTTTCCTCGTGCTTCCATCCTGTTTAATATTTTCATGGTGAGCACAGAGGGAGAGGCTCATGGCTAATTCTGTCTTTTGATATCCGGCAGGAGCTCAGGATGTACAACTGTCTTTATAAGCAACCTTCACCAGCTGAGAAACACTCGCTTGAAAAAAAAATCAACTGGGAATCTGGTTAGTGTAACGCTTAGCAGATGATGACTAAGAAAGGCCTGGTGGAGATTAAGGCAGACTATATTAGGAGGCTGGAAATGAAAGGCAAGTGGCCACGTGGGTGTCTGAAGGCCCCTTTACTTTGGGAAGCGCTTAAGACTTGTAGGATAATAAACCATCAAGTGGCAATTCAAACGGCATCATTCAGCAAATGCACAAGTGACAAGATCTGCTCTTTGTAGGGCCGTCTCATCTCTCTACGGCTCTGAACGTCATGCAGAGCTTTGAAATATATATTTGGAGCAGAGTGACCTAACTAGAAGCTGACTTCAGTTATAAATCAACTCCTGGCTCACTGATTACTTTTTTCCATTCATTTTTTTACTGGTGTGTATTAACATACAAAGTAATAGACTTCATTACGACGTTCTCATGTGCGCACTTGGCACACTTTCATTATCTCCATCCTCCCTCATCCCCACTCTCCCTTCTGCTGCTCCCCTCTCTTCACAGAGACACCTCTGCTACCTTCACACCCTTTCCCTTAAAAGTCTAGATTGCTCATGGGAAAAAAATGGGATGCTCAGTTTTCTAGGTCTGGCTCATTTTGCTTATCATGATGATCTCCAGCCTCATCTGTTTTCTGAAAAATTGACACAACTTTGTTCTCCATCATGGCTAAATAAAACTCCAGTGTACTAATATGCTTCACTTTCTTTGTCCATTCACCATCAATGGGCAGCAGGTTGGTCCTACTTGGCTCTTGTGAATATGGCTCTTC
Source organism: Lophiomys imhausi (assembly GCA_907164525.1). Lineage (NCBI taxonomy): Eukaryota > Metazoa > Chordata > Mammalia > Rodentia > Muridae > Lophiomys > Lophiomys imhausi. The sequence continues at coordinate 3,441,301 of CAJQZJ010000909.1, forward strand.
TGATGTCTCTAGATTAAATTCCTTTGAGTGACATAGCTGGGTCTATTTTTGGGTTTTTGAGGAACCTCTACTCTGACTTCCATAGTGATTGGACTAGCTTACATGCATTCCCAAGATTACTGTATAGACTTCCTTTTCTCCACATCCTCTCTAGCATATTTTCTTCCTCCTCCTCTTCTTCTTTTTCTTCTTCTTCATTTTTTTGAGACAGAGTTTCTCTCTATAGCCCTGACTGTCCTGGAATTCAGTCTGTAGACCAGGATGGCCTTGAACTGAGAGATCTACCTGCCTCTGCCTCCTGAGTAAGTGGGATTAAAGGAGTGTGCCACCACCAGCCAGCTGCTACTTTCTTCTTTCATTTATTTATTTATTTATTTATTTATTTGTTTGTTTGTTTGTTTGTTTGTTTGTTTATGGATTTATGTATGTATTTTCTTCTTCTTTAGGTGATTATCTACAAACAAACTGGATATAAGCCACATGAGGTGAACAGAATTCTTGCTGTCATGCAAAAAAGACTAGAAATGAACAAACAGTGAACTGACCTGGCTTCTCCGAACACAGGCCACCTCTAACAGCCACCGTCACCACTACTGTGACGTGCATAGCGACATCCGCCCTGAGTCTAGCCTTAAGTAAATGCACTCATTTGTGAATACACTATGGTCAGCACCTTACTCTGTGGTCATTCCCCACTTTGTGCTCCTTAAACTCATCCTATATATCTCAAATCCTTCAGGAAGACTTAAGCCTAATTAAGACCTTGTCTTAGTTAGGGTTACTATTGCCACAATGGGCTGGGTCGTCCCACGTCAATCATTAGTTAAGAAAATGCCCTACAGGCTTGACACAGCCTGATCTAATGGAGACTTTTTTTTTTAATTGAAGCCTCCTCCTCTCCAATAACTCTAGCTTGTGTCAGGTTGACATAAAACCAGCGAGCACAACTGACCCCTTGTCAGCCTGACACACAAACACATCACTGTTAAGCCACAACCTTTTGTTTCTGGTTCATCCTTAAAATCACACATTAATAAAGACATTGCAACATTTTACAAACTTAAAAGATCCCACAGTCTTTAAAAATTCAACCGCGCAGCCGGGCGTGGTGGCGCACGCCTTTAATCCCAGCACTTGGGAGGCAGAGGCAGGCGGATCTCTGTGAGTTCGAGGCCAGCCTGGTCTACAAAGCAAGTCCAGGACAGCCAGGGCTGTTACACAGAGAAACCCTGTCTCGAAAAACCAAAAAAAAAAAAAAAAAAAAAAAATTCAACCGCGGGGGCTGGAGAGATGGCTCAGTGGTTAAGAACACTGGCTGCTCTTCCAAAGGACCCTGGTTCAAATCCCAGCACCCACATGGCAGTTCACAGCTGTCTGTAATTGCCGGGCATGGTGGCGCATGCCTTTAACCCCAGCACTTGGGAGACAGAGGCAGGTGGATCTCTGTGAGTTCCAGGCCAGCCTGGTCTACAGAGTGAGTTCCAGGACAGCCAGGGCAACACAGAGAAACCCTGTCTTGAAAAACAAAAACAAAACCAAAACAAACAAACAAAAAAAATCAAACACTAAAAAATTCAATCTCATTAAAATATCTAGTCTCTTAAAATCCAAAGTCTTTTAAAATCCAATGTCTCTCAACTGTGGGCTCCTGTAAAAATCAAAAATAAGTTAAATATTTTCTTACTTCAAGAGGGAAGAACCAGAGCATAGTCAAAACCAAATCAAAGCAAAACTGAACTCCAACAGAGTGAATAACTCGGTGTCCAGTATCTGGGATTCACTCACAGTTTTCTGGGCTCCTCCAAAGGGCGTGGGTCTCTGGTCTGGCTCTGCCCTCTGCACCACACTCAGCTTGACTTCCAGGCTTGGCTGGCTCCACTCCACACCGACGCTGCTCTTGGTGGTCATCCCATGGCACTGGCATCTCCAAAATGCTCAGTTTCCTGCTGCAACTGGGCTTCACTTTCTCCATTAGCCTCTCCTGGGCTCTCTTCATAGCGGCGAGCCTCAGGTTCTCTGCATGACCCCTTCGATCCTGGGGTTCAACTGCTTCTGAGGCTGCACCTTCACCAATGACCTCTCCCAGCCTCTCCCAGTGCCAAACCTCAGCTGCTCTCCATGACCCTTTCATAACTTCAAAACCAGTATCCCCTGGGCAACACTTATACATTTCCAAGTCCGGCTGTCAGCACAAGGTACAACCTGCCTCTGGAACACAGCTTCTATGTGTTGACTATGAGGGAACAACTTCTCAGAAGATTTCACCATAATGATGCTGGTCTCTTTATTTTATTTTTTTAAGATTTATTTATTCATGTATTTTATGTATAGGAGTGCTCTGTCTTCATGCACACTAGAAGGGAGAATTACAGATGGTTATGAGCCCCCAGGTGGTTGTTGGGGATTGAACTCAGGACCTCTGGAAGAGCAGCCAGTGCTCTTAAACATTGAGCTATCTCTCCGGCCCCTGCTGGTCTCTTCTCAATCACTGCTAATTTCTCCATTTCAGCTGACCAGCACCAATTGCCTCAGTAACATAAAGCTTTCATGTCAGTGGTGGGGGTCTCTCATTAATCATGCCTGAGTCTTCATCCCCAGCGGACCAGAACCATAGAATCTCAACTCAAATCATTCAACATCCCTGATAAAGTCTTTAAATGACTCTTAAACTTCCCTCTGGAACTTCACAAGCCAGGCCTCTATCATCTGCACTTCTCCCCAAACTCTTATCTTCCAAGCTCCCACAGAACAGCTCACCAAGTTTTGAACACTCAGTGGCTTTTCTAGCCCAAAGTTCCAAAGTCCTTCTATAATGCTCCCCAAAAACACACGGTCAGGTCTGTCACAGCAATACCACACACTCCTGGTACCAATTTCTATCTTAAGGTTATTATGTGATGAACACCATGACCAAAAAGCAAGTTATGGAGGAAAGGGTTTATTTGGCCTACACTTCCACAGCACTGTTCATCACTTGAGGGAAGTCAGGACAGGAACCTGGAGGCAGGAGCTGATGCAGAGACCATGGAGGGGTGCTGCTTACTGACTTGTTTTCAATGGTTTGTTAAACCTGCTTTGGAGACCCCTTTGGAGTTTGACCCTTTCACAGGGGTCGCATATCAGATATTCTGCATATATTTACGTTGTGATTCATAACAGTAGCAAAATTACAGTTATGAAGTAGCAACGAAAATAATTTTATGGTTGGGGATCACCACAACATGAGGAAGGGAATTAAAGGGGTAAAGCATTAGGAAGGCTGAGAACCACTGTCCTGGAAGATAGTTCTTAAGGGCTGGAGAATTCCATAATGTATGGTAAGCTTCCATGACCAAATTCCCAGCATTTACTGGGAATGTGCCTAGTCCAGGGACTGCTAAGCCATCTAGCCTCTGTGGCTCTTGGTTCCTACAGAGCACCCGCTGAGTGTGCTTGCACTGAGTCTGAGTTCCCATCGCTTGCACTGAGTCTGAGTTCCCATCGCTTGCACTGAGTCTGAGTTCCCATCGCTTGCACTGAGTCAGAATTCCCATCTCTTGCACTGAGTCTGAGTTCCCATCGCTTGCACTGAGTCAGAGTTCCCATCTCTTTGGAAGAAGATACTTCCTCATCAGTTCGCCTTCAGTCTCGGTGTTGGTATGGGTCACTCAGCCTCAGCGTGCTCAAGATTTGTTGTTCGTCCTCTAAATTAGCATTTCCTGGTAGTTTGACTTCAAATGCATTTAGTTTGTTATGAATCCTATATTGTTTTCTGACAAAGCTGTGTATTTCTATTTGGAGTTCTGTTTTCCCAAGCACTTGAACTAAAGAACTGTATTTTAGGCATTTAAATGGCAGCCATCTATACCCTTCATAACGAGAGACACATTCATAGGCACATCCCATGCAATTTCCCTGAGACCCAAGATTGCAAATACTAGTTAATTTTTCCCTATTAGAAACTGCTAAGAGTGGAACCTGTGGTGCAGGGCTGTAATCCCAGCAGTAGGAAGGCAGAGGAAGAGGGTCGCAAGTTCCAGGTCAGCCTGCAACTCATAGTGAATTTAAGGGCAGCCTGGACTATGTGGTAAGCTCCTGCCTTTAAAAAAAGGAAAGGAAAAAAGAAGTTGGAGACAGGTAGATGGTTAGCTGAAGGCATGGATTCCAGACCTTTCCAGGAGCGTAGGGGTCTTGGATATTAGTGGTTTAATATCAAATATTTATCATCTGTGGGAAATTACATATTTCTGAACAGCACTAGATTTTTCTCATGAGGCCAATCAAGAGCAAAGCAAATAATATATATTTTTGTGTCCTCCTGTGATAAAAAATATCCTCAGCATCATAATGTTTTTCTTTTACAGAAATTCTGAAGATTGATCCTGGCTTTGTGAGATAGTTCATGGAAGAGCTGTGTTAATATTACACTGTAGCCTGGGTTTTTTCTAAAGGCTGACTGAGGAAAAAGCATGCAGGAAAACAAAAATAATTTTAGGAAAATCAATACTGTATCTGAGACCTTGGCCTGGCAGCTTTTACTAGACTGTTCTCCTACCAAAGATTTTATTTTCTCCTCTAAATGGCCTAACAAGGAACATCTTCCCCCAAGTCCAGTGTTGAAGCACAAAAGCCTCTTTGTTCTACCTACTTACAATTTGTAAAATAACGACAAGAACTAGGTAAATTATAGTAATTTTCAGGACTCAAGCCAAAGGCACCTGAAATATTCCTGGAGATGAATTCATTGATGAACTGAATCTCATGGGAATGGCTGTCCTTGGCCATTGTCATATCCTTTGAGACCCTGGATTGTTAGCTTGCTACGGTTGTTTGATATTCTATTATGATATGTATTTTATAGGTTTTATGCATATATATTTTATACACACAGATTGGTGCACACATTTGTATATGCACACCCATGTGTATATGTGTACATGTAGTTATATATGTATGCATGCAATGGCTTATGAATATTTGTTGCATATATACTTTGTGTGAAGTAAGTTCCTTGACTGAAAAGGGACAGGAGAGTGTGTAAGGGCATGAAGAAAAATAAAAAGTGTCTGAAAATTCGTTTGGAAATATAGATGCCGAGTGTGAACATGTACCTACTGCATAGCCCATCAATTCATTCCAAAGTGTGTGTGTACACATTTACCAAGAGACTGGGTGTTTGTTCATAGAGATACTATCTGTAATAGCCCCAAACTGGAACAGCCTGTCAATAGACTATCTGTGAGGTATAGTATACTTATGCAATATTCCAAGTCCACAACATGAACACATTACGGACAAATACAACAAACTGGATAAACTGCACAGATGTAGCGATGATCAAAACAGCAGGCCAAAAAGCATGTGTGCTGTGCCTCGTGAAACCTGAAGACAGCTCACCCTGACTCATGTTCTTAGAAACAGCATAATATGACAGGCGGTTGTGATTAAAACAGGGAGGTAGAAGAAATTTCTTTTCATACACAGCCTTGGTGATGTAGTTTTCTGCCTCAGTGTCCTCAAACCCCTAAGTGGTGAGATTTCTTCCTCCCTTCCTCATCTCCTCTCCCCCTTTCTTTTCCTCTCTTTTCCCCTTTTTTAATCTCTCTCCCTATGAGGGATCATACATAGGTCTGTGTAAAGACAGGCAAACACTCTTCCACTGAGCTGCAGGCTAGTCAGATGCTCTGTCCCTGACCTGGACATTGCTTCCAGATTGCAACAGGATACTCCAAATGCATGAGTGTAAGGACAATTTGAACAAATCTTTCAATTACCAGAGTTTCTGTGCTATTTAGGATGCTTCCATCTGTAAGTAGCAACAGAGCTCACTCAGACTTCTCTAGACTATTGGGTACAAGAGTTCACACGCCATGAGGCCATGAGGCCCAGAGGCAGGCAGTAACAGTACTGGCCAATTTATGTCCTGACAAAAACCATCCAGGCTGAGTGTGATAGCACACACCAGCACTAGAGACATTTGGAGGCAGATCTCTATGAATTAGAGATCACTCTTGTATGCACAGTGAGTTCCACGGCCAAAACAAAAAAAAGACAAACAAGCAAAGGACTATAGAGTCTTAGAGTCCCCTGCTCTGTCCTCCTTCTGTTCTTGGGCTACCTCTCTGTGTTAACAGACAGCGGTCACAGGAATCAACCAAATGAATGCACATTTCCAATTTGCCTGGAGTCCAAATGAGGGATGTATAGAAACGAGCAGAAGCTAATAGGACAGTGATTCTCAACCTGTGGGTTGTGACTCCTTTGGGGGGCGGTTTACCTTTTCCCAGGGGTCGCCTAAGGCCAATGGAAAACATAGATATTTACATTACAATTCTTAACAGTAGAAAAACTGCAGTTATGAGGTAGCAAATAATTTTATAGTTGGGGGAATCTCCCAAGATGAGCAACTGCTTTAAAGGATCAATCACAGAGTTAGGAAGGTTGAGACCCGCTGCACTGGGGCAAAGGAAGAGGCACTGAGGCTGAAAGCACTTTAGAGAGCTGCATATGCACGTGGATGTCTGATTGACCCTCAGTTTCAGGAAGTCAGCAGCTTTGTGTCAGACCAAGAAGATGCAGAAACATTTCAAAGGCAAGATCCTGGAGCTGGCCAAAGTTTGAAGGGTGTTCAGGCAGAGCACCCGATCTAATGTACTCTCTTTAGGGACACTGAGGGAGACAACGGGCACTGAGGTCTTCTGAGCTCTGAACCTTTGGTATGAAGTGATAAGTCGGAAAGTTTCTTGGACAAAATCTAGGCTGGAAAGACAGCTCAGTGGGTAAGAGCACTTGCTTCTCTTGCAGAGGAGCCGAGTATGGATCCCAGCATCCATGTAGGGTAGCTCACAGTGACCTGTAATTCCCGATGCAGAAGCTCTCATACCATCTTATTTTCAAGAGTGTTCTCAAACACACATACACACACACACACACACACACACACACACACACACGTTTTTTTGTCTTTTGTTTTTAAGAATTGAGCAAAGTAGGATTTCTACAGTATTATGTTCACTCTAACCATTGGTGAAGCAGAACCTACAGTCATGGGAGCCAGTGATTGAGTTTGCTTCTTTCAGGAAGTTCCACAACAAATTAGCAATTGGACATCAGTCAGCTTTTGGTATAGGCTCGGGTGACTTTGCCTCATTTTCTCTGCCTTTATTTCCCTGATTGACCCTCCTCCCTTATCACTACTTTACTATTCTATGCAGAAAGTGGATCCATGTTAAAAGGGGAAAGAAAGAGAGGCTCTTTCTTTTCCCAGTGGAGAGGCAGTAGTTCTGTAAGTCAAAGGGTCCCCCCAGGGGTCCCCAATGATGTGGGCACTGAAGTCAGGCTGCTCAGCCTCTGGCATAGAGAGTTGGAGAGAGCAGTTATTAGCAGCAGAAAAGCTTTTTGCACAGGTTATCGCCTGGGGTTGGGATCAAAAGGAGGTTGAGAGAAAAAGAAAACTGTGGTCTAGCATCTGCTGTCTTGGCAAATGGTCACCTCTGAGCCTCTGGCTTTGAGACCAGTCAGGATGCACATGGTGTTGACAAGCCTGCTGCAGCATCCCAGATATAAAGATACCTTCTCACTGGTGTCATGTACCCACCTTGGCTCTTGCCTACTGTGTTGGCTGGTCTTGCGTCAACTTGACACACAAACTAGAGCTATGTGAAAGGAGGCAACCTCAATTGAGAAAATGCCTCCATAAGATCTGGCTGTAAGGCATTTTCTCAATTAGTGATTGATGGGGTGGGCCAAGCCCATTGTGGGTGGCGTCATCCCTGAACTGGTGGTCCTGGGTTCTATAAGAAAGCAGGCTGGGAAAACCCCGGAGAAGCAAGCCAGTAAGTAGCACCCCTCCATGGCCTCTCTCAGCATCAGCTCCTGCCTCCAGGTTCCTGCCCTGATTGAGTTACTCTCCTGACTTCCTTTGATGTGAACAGCAACACAGAAGTGTAAGCTGGATGAATCCTTTCCTCCCCAACTTGCTTTTTAGTCATGGTGTTTTGCTGCAGCAATAGAAACCCTAAGACACCCACCCTGCTTCTATCTGGCTCGGAATCCTTGGCAAGATGAATGACCCAGTAGCACCCAGACGAGAAAGTAAAAACCCAGGAGCAATGGGTTCAGGTTTATTGCAAATCCCAACAACAAGCATGTTTGGCTCCCTGTCTACCTGGTGTGAAACACAGGTGTTTGTAACATCAGTGGGTTGTTACCATTTCAGTGGCAAGGCAGTCTGACCAGAAAGGAATGGGAGACCAGTCACAGAGCAAGGCTGCTGGGGGAAGGGTGTTCTTCCAGCTAGCAGTACCTTCTAGGAATGATTTTACTACAGCTCTCTCTGTTGGGACTGCTGTGCCAACATTGACCAGTCACTTCTGAGCCGGGTTACATCTACAATGACTCTTCTTCACTGACCCCTGAGAGTGTGACAGATGAGGGGGCTTCAGGGAACATGTTCCAGAGCTGTGATGGGAATCTGTCTCACTCCACTGGGGGGAAAAATCACTGAATAGCTGTGAGGAAGCCTTCATAATTCAGCCACAATCTTAGCACTACTCTTCCCTTCCTGTTTATATAATACAAAATGAACACAGATTAAATGGTATATTCTGACCATTGTTTTCAAACACGCAGACTGGAGTGGGGGACGTGGCAGAGGGAACTCTAGAAATAGAACAGAGGCCTATCTATGAGAGCCCTGGACCATGAAAACCTGCATGTGAAAGAGAAAGGAAGCTTCCTGGGGTTTTTGATCATGAGGGGACCACACAGGGTCAGCTCAGGGACAGATGTCTCACTTCAAAAGCCTCAGGAGCCATTTATAGTCCTTCAGAAATCAGACTGGGAAAGCCGTGTGCAGGGAAGTAGGGACACCATACCAAAAGCAGAACATCCACAGCACAAAGAGGGTGCAGATATCGGATTATCATCCGATCAGTGCTTCCCAGTGTCAGAAAGGCAGCCAGGCCTGTTGAGCAGATAGGCGTACACCCAGATAGGCTCTCAGGATGCTGCTTGCCTCTCCAGAACTTCATCCAAGGGTTCACAGAGGGGCCCGAAGAGGAGATAGTTAGAAGGGACAGAGAAGCAGGTATTGGGTGTGCCACTGTCAGGCAGGCAGGAAGGGAGCTAACCACGCCAAGCAGTGGTGATGTAGGTCACTAGACTACAAGGCAATCTGTAGTACAGTTTAACCCTCCAGTCAGGGCCTAGAACACTCATTCAACTAAAGAAAGCATCATGCCTGACCAATTCGTAACCAGCCTCTTGTTTGTGGAATCAACCCAACATGTTTTAGTGAGTGCTGCAAACCACTTCAAACTTGGCAGCTGTAGACAGCACGTCCTTATCTCTACTTTCTGCAGGTCAGGGGGCTGTGTGGCTTGGTTGATTTAGCAGCTTCAGGATCTCCTGGGGCTGCAAGCCAGATGTTGACTGGGGCTTTGTCTCGCCCGTGGCTCAATCAAAGAAAGAGCTGTTTCCAAACTACTGAAAATGTTGTTGGCAGCATTTATCCCTTTGTTGTCTTGCTGGATCTGTCCTCTGCCCCTTGAGACTGCTCATCACATGGGCTTCTCCCTCAGCCACATGTTCAGAACATGGCCACGTCCCTCAGCACAGTTTTCTCTTTCAAAGAAGGAAGCAGAGAGAGAGAGAGAGAGAGAGAGAGAGAGAGAGAGAGGCTGCTAGCAAAATGACTCCCATAGAACATAACAACAGGTATACATCTTACCACCTTTGCCATGATCACTTGATTAGAAGCACCTCATAGTCAAGGGGAGGTGACTACACAAAGATGTAAACAAGGGGCAGGAAACAGAGGGACATCTTAGTGTCTCTCTGTTGCACCAGGACACAAGGGTGAATATGGGTCATGTCTTCAAGGGAAGCAGCTGGAGAAAGAGAGACAAAAATGGGAGAGGGTGGACTAGGTTAAAGGTTAAAGATCATATGCTGAACTAAAAAATACTACCGATAAATTGCAAAGAATCTCAAGATCTCTTCCTTTGCTTTGGGATTATTTTAAACATGAAACCCCTATTATTTATGAAACAATCAGAAATGTGAGCACCAATTGGACATATGATATCAAGAACTTAGTTTTGATTTTTAATTTATGAAAATTTTATTTTGATATTTTAATAACCTTTATTTTTGGAAACTTACACCGAAATACCAAAGAAAAAAATGTATCCTAGAGACTTTCAAAAGAAAATGAGACTTGGAGAAGGGGGGCAACAGAGTGTCAGGACCCCTGGGGCTGCTGGTGACAGTTCTGGGGTGATGAGCACATGGGAACTCATGAAACTACTGTCAACTTTTATAGATAACCAATATTCCTTTAAGCAACTAAATCCTCTGTAGTCCAGGCTAGCCTGGCCTCCTTACTATGTACTAAAGATAACCTTAACTTCTGATCCCCTGCTTCTATTTCCCAAGTAGGTGTGCACCACCTAGGAATCGTAGGTGTGCACCACAACACTTTATATACAATTGATGGTTGATGGGGGAGAAACATTTTCTTCAGTGGTACAGACATTGGTAAGGGAGCCATGCTCCTATAAACAAACTCTCATTGATAATCCTGTACAGAAACCTACTAAAACTCATTGGGTCATTAATAAAAAAAAATAACAAAAGAAACATCCAAGTACACATGCCTTAATTCCTGCACTTGGGATGCATAGGTAGGCAGATCTTTGAGAGTGCAAGACCAGCCTGGTCTACAGAGTGAGTTCCAGGGCAGCTAGAGCTATATAGTGAGACCTTGTCTTGAAAATAAAAAAAGACAGAAAAGATATGAAAGTAGAAGGGGAGCTAGTTGAGAAGAGAAATAATATCAGTGGGAGAGGGATAAGAGATGGTAACAGGGTGAATTAAATATTGTGTACATGTATGAAAATGGCATAATGAAACCCATTATTTTACATAATTAATATATGCTAATAAATTATACTAACATGCTAGAAATATATAAAATGTCAATACAAAATAATTAATATATAGTATAATTACTATTCAAATGTAGATTTTCTTTTTGGGACAGGGTTTCTCTACATATCTCTGGCTGTCTTGGAACTCACTATGAGAACAAGGCTGTTATCAAAGTCACAGAGACCCACCTGCCCTTTCCTCTTGGAGTGCTGGGATTAAAGGCATGCACCACTATGCCCAGGCCTGAAATGTAGACTTTTAAAACAGAAAAAAAAATGATGCAGTGGAGTTAGATCAAGATACCCAACAAGAAGTCGGTTTTAGGCAGCAAAATTATATAATTTACTCTTTGTGTTGTCTAGTTCTCTGATTTCTTAAAAGTGGTCTACGATATACTAACATGCATGATTTACTTTGTAACTAGTATCCTAGTCACTTTTGTGTTGATTAAAAAAAAAAAAGGTTTGCTTATCTTGCAGTTCTGGAGACTTAAAAACAGCATGGGGAGCTCAGGGCAACAGAACTACCCAATGGGAGCGCATACAAGGCAGATGAGTCACACCAAGAGTCATACAGAGAGGAAAAAAAAACAAGAGCCCTGGGAAAGCTTGAACCCATTTTGTATCAACCTCTTCTCATGGACCCCCATCTGGTCCAAGACCTAACCCACTTCCCGCGGATGCACATCAATGCCACCTGAGGGCAACAGCCTCATTAGCCCAACTGCCACCTAGAGAGCCCTGCCTGCCTACAAAGTCCTCCACCTCTCAACACAGCTACAAGAACTACCAAAGAATGAGTCAGATCCAAACCACCAGAACCGGGAGCTTCTCGTAAACTGACTGTGGAACTAAAAAACGGCAGCAACCGGGAAGAGCGGGATGAAATGTGAGGGGACATAACACTGCTGCAGACGGCGCTCTGGCAAGCTCAATGAAAGCTGGCGAGATGAGAAGGAAAGAGAAGCAGCTCCTGGGTCCACTGTGCCCACAGCACCACGATATGAGGCTCGGAGGCCAGAGCCGGCTGCTGCCCAACAGAACTTCCAGATGACAGCCAGCCCGTGTCTACAGTAGGCCTTACCTGGGAGGCCTTGTGGGGTAAGGGCTACATTTTGGATCTGAAATATTTCCCAAGGGCCTGTGTTTTAAAGGCTTAGTCCCTGGCCTGGGGCAATGCTGGGAACTGACAGAACTTTTACAAAGCAGGTCCTTCTCTCTCTCTGCTTTTTGTTTTGTTTTGTTTTGTTTTGTTTTTAATAGGAGCTCATGTAGTCCAGCTGTACATCTGAGGGTAACCTTGAGGTTCTGACCCTTCCACCTCCCTAAATGATGGAAATCACAGGCATGGTCACCATGCTCTGATGCCTTTTCTCTCTATAAATTGATTATCCCAGACATTTGTCACAGTAACTGAAGACT
>CAJQZJ010000909.1:3462648-3519491 GCA_907164525.1 Lophiomys imhausi
AGAGGTGGGGCTAAGGTTCGTGGGGCTGGGTGGTTGCAAAGGATCACAAGAAGAGGAGGAGGTACCATAAGGAAGGTGATACCATGGGCTAACCAGAAGCACATGGCAGAGAACAGCTTGTTCTGAGAATTACCATGATGGAGTGAGTATATGAAAGTACTATGGGGTTCTATCTGGGGATGTAAAAGGCTACATAGAGAATTTAGATCTGCCTAGCCCCTGTGCTTAAGACTTACTAAAACAGATCTCTGTGTGTGCTTATTTGTGAGTGGTGGGTTAGGGATTAACTCTGCTGACCTAATAACTATATATAACAATTATTTTTAATTATTTACTGCTACAACATTGAACTGAACAAGATAAAGAAATATACTTAAGATATACTAAAGCCCACTAGGATGCCACCAATAACCATAGAATAGATGACAGAGATAATGTAGACAATACTATGCTTTAATTTTTAAGAATAATTTTATGTATATAGGTATTTTTGCTTGCATGTGTGTCTGTACACCATATGTATACCTGGTGTCCAAGGAAACTAGAAGAAGGTGTTGGATCTTCTAGTAGCCTCTGGAACTGGCTTTAGACAGTTGTGAACTACCATGTGAGTTTTAGATATCAAACTCAGGTCCTCTGGAAGGGCACCTAGTGCTCTTAACCATGAAGCCATCTCTCCAGCCCAACTATGCAGTGAATTTAAAATTATTTTGGATAAAAGTAAAATGGTAGGTGAATGAAATAAAGTAAGAAAACTGGGAAAGGTGAAAAAGGAGAGTCAAGATTAAATGACAGAGAAGAATGGAGATGTGGTGGAAATTCTGATTTCTTTAGAAACATGGTTGTGTTGAATGACTATTTTTTGTTTGTTTTGGTTTCAAGTATAGCATGTGTGGGTGCTTTGTCCACCATTGAAAAACAGACTCTTGAGAGGGGCATGAAAAACATCCTGATGGAAGAGCATGTGATGTTTTGCCAGTGGAAACTGTCACATGTGAGGAACATGCTTTCATGCTTTGATGGACAGACTTTTTGGACAGGGCATGATCTTGGCCTCATGCAGAGGAAGTGAGGTTGGCCAATTAGAAAACATTCTTGTGTGGAATTTTGAGGGGGTATAAATAGAAGCCCTAGAAAAACAAGGATTTTTTTCTTAGCATTGCTTCGTATCGCTTCTCATTGCTGCTTCGCTTCGAAATACTCCAGACAACACTTTGCCAAAGCTTACTGCTGTTTTTGCTGTTAAAGATCGCAGCCCAGGTTGGGTTGAAGATATCAGGGCAGGGGGTGAGAACTGCTGCTTCTTCACCTGTCCCTGCTGGTGCTCCCCCAAACTGTGCTGGTTTACTGGTTGGCTGTGTTCCAGTTGTTGCTGGTACCTGTTCCAGTGTATGCTGTTTGGCTGGTCTGCTTGAATCCTGACAAATTGCCCCAAGGACCTATGACTAAAGAGTTCTACATCTTCTGTTTCTATTAACATACTTTCTCCTATACCTCAGGTTGGTGGGTTGGAAGGTGGATAGAGATATTAACATAAAAATAGATAGGTAGTTTAAAAGTACACCTTTAGGGAGATTAATCAAAAGGGAGAGAAAAGAGTAAGAGATAAAAGCTGATGGCCCAATAAAGAAAATGTATAAACAGAATAAATGTAAGAGGAAGGATAAAAATGTAAGCTTTTTTGAAAAGAAAAGGTAAAAGCAAAATACTAGTAGTGAGAAGAAACCTTGGAACCAAATAAAAACATAAATTAAAGCATCAGAGTATCTATCACCTTTCCCGTCTTCTAAATACGGAGTCTGATGGGCAGAAGAGTGTGGTGGCCATTTAAACTGATGCTGAGCCCAGCACACTGAGTCATGTGTTCACTGTAGCCAGGTGACCATCTATACTTGGTGCCTCTTCTAGCCACACCACTTCACAGCCTGAGGCAAGGCAAATTCTTTCATACTCCTGAGACTCCTGGTTGTATATTCTACACTGACTAGCCATGGTGTCTTGGGAGACAGGAGAAATAGACTGTTTTCAAAGGCAGCTCAGAACAGGACAGAGCTCTTCTCTGCTGGTCCATCCAGGGAGCCGATTCACAAACCCTCAACTGCATCCAAACTTGGGAGAGCTGTGTGCATGTCCCTAGTAGGACTGCCAGTTTGTTTCATCTGGGCCACCTGTCTACTCTATTATGCTAGGCTCTCTTCCTACTCCTCCTGACAGAGCCACAACTGGGGCTCTGTGCCACCTACTCCTTTGCACTGAACCCAACGACCTTTCTGTCTCTCCACACATCTCCATTGCCTCATCACTTTTCTGTGGCTCCTTGTGCTCTCCCACTTTCTTTGGAATGAACTTAATTCTTTGAAATACTGACTCTTCTCATTCAGTGCCTCACAGACATAGCTTTTTATCCTCAAAGAACATTTTAGATCAGTTCACCTTTAGTGGCCATCAGCATATGGTCATTTTTGGTAAATATCCCATGGGTACTTGAACAGAATGTGTCTTAAAACACTGATGATAGTATTCTATACCTAAAGTGGATAAACGTTGCCCTCTTCCCCACTCTGGGAACTGAACCCAAGACCTTCTGCTTGCTATGAAAGTGCTCTAAACTTAACTATAGCCCCCTCGTCACACAATTAGGTTAATTACTCCTCTTATTGGGTCTTCCATATTTTAAATGTCTGAACAATCAGGTATATATCATCCTATAAAGTTTCTTTCCCTATTTTGAAACTATAATGTTTGGAACACAAAAAAAACAAACTTTATCTTTTGATATATTTATTACTTAATCATTATGAAAAGTACTTCTGGATCTGTAATCATACTTCTTGGCCTATATCTACCCTATTTGAGTTGCTACATTAGCTTCATTTTTGGTCTATGCTTAATCCATCTTTTCCCATCCTTTTACTTTAGTTGTTCTTTGCATTTACATTAAAATGTACCTCTTGGAAGGAACTTCATAAGATTTGAAGATATTTATTCATGCATAGCAGGCAGCCTCTTTAAGATAACCCCACTAACACACTGACCAAGTTAGCTTACAGACAGCAGATGCTCCCAGAGAGAAGAAAGCCTCAAGCCTCACTTAAAGGGAAGCTGCCATAGCAACGCAGTAGGCCAATGACCCCAAAGGACCTACATCCGAGGTGTTCCTGAAGAAAGACTGTTGACCAAGTGCCCTAAAGGCTCTACTCCTGAGGTGTTCCGACCGATTGAGGACCTGCCCCCCCCCACAACCTTCCCTATTTGTAATCCCCTCCCTTTTGATGATTACTATTTTGATAGGTAAAATATTAATTAACATTTGCATTGCCTAAAAGCCACATGTGTTATCGATTCTCTGAAATTTCCCCAATTTCTTTGACTCAGCTTTATTTTGGACAATTGAGCTATTTCTTTACAGACACTCTTTTCTGTTTTAGTTTCTCACTTTAATGAAGTTGCCAGTGCTTTGCCCAAGTTCTCATACTTTGCATTGGCTTGTGGTACTATTGTCAAGAATTTTAAATTCTTTTGGGATTTATATAGTTTGTGTGAAGTGTTTTGCTCAAATGTATGTCTATGCACCATGTACTTGCAGAGGTCAGAACGAGGCATCAGATCCCCTGGATCCAGAGTTATGGAACCACCATGTGGGTGCTGGAGATGGAACACAGGTCCTCTGCAAGAACAAATGCTCTTAACTGCTGAACCATCTCTCTCTCTCATCCAAGAATTTTACATCTATAAAACTGAACCTAGTATCCTTTTATAGCTTCTGTGGTTTGTTTCATACTTTCCCACTCTTGAGTTACAATTTTTTGCCCAGTAGAAACGTACTTACTGCACAAGCATGAGGCCCTCAGTTCCCCTCTCAGCACACATGTAAAAATGCCCAGATGTACCAGGACTCTACACAGGCCAGTGAGAAGCTGTCTCAGAAAATAAGGTGCAAGGCTACTGGAGAACAGCACCTGAGGTTGGCCTCCACACAGAAATATACCCACACAACTATTCTTATTTCTCACTGGACTGAGCAGACTGCTGGTGTCAGGAGTGGAGACTGGCTCTGCTCATTTTTCCAAAACACCATGGAGTGGTCCCCAACTCACTGATTTGATAGCTACCTTTATCATAGCCTCAGTTCCTATGTATGTTTGGTCGCTGAACTGTTCTGTTTTCTTCTAATTATAAATTATTGCCACACGGTAACTGCTACACATATGTAAATGTTAATGTGTAGTGGAGTCTCATCACCATTTCCTTCTATTTGGGCTATTAGTATTTATTTTTCCATGAGACTTTTAAATCAGTTTATGTAAATTTTAAAAGCCTACTAGTATGCTTCTTTGGTATCATATTACAATTTATTCTTTTTTTAAATTTATGTGTGCATTTTCATATGCATGCGAATGTCCAGAGGCCAGAAGAGGACATTGGATCCCTTTGAGTGAGCAAACAGGTGGTTATTAGCTGCCTGATGCAGGTGCTGGAAACTTGAGTTGGATCCTCTGAAAGAACAGCAAGTGCTCTTAGATGCTGAGCCATCATTCCAACCCTGGATAGCACATTGAACTGACAGACTGAACATGGGAAAGCAATGTCTTCATGATGCTGATCATTCCTATGAAAGAACATAAACATAGAACTCTTTTCACTTGGTATTTTAATTTTTTCATTTGTCTTGTTTGGTCCCTCACTAGTATGTAATTTTTTGTCGTTAATAAATTTATTCCTAATATCTTATTTTTTGTTTTCTGTTGCCATTGCAAAAGTTATTTTCCCTTAGAGCATGAAATTGGACACCATGTATAAAGATGTTTTCTGAAAATTAATTTTGTAAATTATTTTGTCTTTTGTTAGTCCTCTTTTGCTTCTAGGTAAACAATCCAATCATTTCATCTGGAAATAAAAATTTTATCTTCTTTTCCCTTCTAATTTTTCTGTCTTTAATTTCCTCCTCTTATCTAATTGTTTTGTCTATGTCCTGGAGAACAATTTTAAATAATAGTGATGATTAGTAGACATCTTGTCTTGTTCCTGGCTTTAACGAAATTGCTTCTGGTATTCTCAATTAAGCACGACGCGGCTTCGGATTGAGATAAATATATTTTATCATATTAAGGAGACACCCAGCTATTTCTAATATTAAATGATCCTTGTATCCCTGAAATAAGCCTCACTTAGTCATGGCGAATTACTCTTATCTACAGCCATCTGGCTGGATTCAAATGCTAGCTCTGCTGCTTACTACTGGTGTTTAGCAGAATATGTTACCTCCTTGGGACTCCGTTCCCTTGCCTTTTAAAATGCAGGCTGTTCATATTTATTCCCCATTCTCCTGTGGAATATTTTCTATTTTGAAAAGTCCCTTATACACTGAGCTTAGCCATCATCAGTGATGTAAATTACAAATGTGCTTCCCGGTTACTATATTCTCTCTCTTTGTTTTTTTTTCGAGACAGGATTCCTGCTTTGGTTTATGGTTTTAATGGTGAGCTCATCACCTTACCCGTGGGAGTACTTTGACACCTGGATGGAAGTTTGCTCTTGCAGAGTTTTGAGGTTGCTTCTGTTAGTCATCTGGAATTATGACAAACCCAGCTCCACTTTCAGACCACAAATTTTAGACCACACAAGCAGTATACATTGGAACAGAGACCTATGTCAGGAACAACTTGTTAAACATTTTTAGGTGAAAAACAACATTTCTTCCACCAGGTCAAGATGGAAAAAGGCAAACTTGCTTCTATTTAGGACCCTGGTTTAGTTAGCACTTACCCCACACCAGTAAACGTCATGCTTGGAGGGAGCTAGCTTTGTGCGACCTCATTGAGACCCCTTTTCCTTGAGCATCCTGTGCCTGATCTCAGGTGCTCACCTCAAAGTCTTTATGCCAGAAGCTGAGATCATTGGGGCTTGGCAAACGCTTTTAGGGTGAAAGATGGCACTGTCTTACTTGCCTCCCTTTTTTTTTTTTTTTTTTTTTAACTGCTATAGATTCTTTCCTTTCTATTCAATCCACTGTGCACTTAGGAAGATTTTCTTTTTACTCCAGTGGATTAATGGTAAAGTTAACTCCCACAAGCAGAACAAGTCAGTAGCAGGAAATAAAATTAGCATACAAACAATCATTATCTTTTATAGAGCGAATCACTAGTTAGAATATCCAATGGCAGAAAGCCTCTTACTGGTGAGTGCTTTGATAGGCCTCATCATTTACTGCATATGTCCCACCCTATAGTGCAAGTGATTTTAATCATATGTATATCCGATTATGCAAAGGCATACAATAGTAAACATGGGATGGATTTGCCCTAAAGTTCACTTGAAAACTGTTTTGCCTTTAAAGAAAATTATATTTATTGTGCACATTATGTGCCATGGCATATCCATATAACACAGAGGACAGACACATTATGAGGGCTGATTCTTTTCTTTTACCATGGAAGTCCCGGGGCAGAACTTAAGTCATCAGGCTTGGTGACATATGCCTTTTACCTGCTGAACCATCATCCCTCTTAAAATTCCCAGTGGTCCTCATGTGCACCCAGGATTTAAAAAACCCTGCTTCAATGGACAACAGAATTCACAGATAGTAAAGGGCATACTACAGTGGCAGGCAAGGGTCCAGAGTTAAGGAAGATTATTTTGTTTGCAGGGGGGAGTTTCTGAGCATATGAAAATGCTAAAAACCTCTATGACAAGAGCCTATATATAGCCAGCCCAAACAATGCACAAATCAAGAGGGCTCAGGGCAACAGACTTGAGCAAGAGAAGAAATGTGGTTGAGAGGCAGGAGGACATCTGCTGAATGGGTCATGGGTGGGAGGGCAAGATCAGTTGCTGAGAGGCTGAGGTTAACAGGATTTGGAATGGCTGCTTTGCAAACACTGCTAACAGGAGGGGCACTGGCCGAGATACTGGGCAGTATGAACTGTTTTCATGACTCTGGGGTGGCATTGGTTTGCTCTTCAGCCATTGACAGGAATAGTTAACTTTGAAAAGCTACCCAGAGGCTATTTTAAAATTCTCTATCTTCTTTCATTCTTCAATTTAAAACACTGGAAGATTTACAAGGGTCATAAACTACCTTTCGGAGAAAGAAAACATTTGCATCATTAAAACCTTAGGAAGCTTTTAAAATTGTTAAACACAGTCTTGCTAAGAAGTTCAAGGCCAGCCTAGAGTCCTCCTGCCTCTACCTTGGCCTCACTGGAATCACTGGCAGGAGCTATCATCAGGACTTTTTTTTTTTTTTTTTTGGTGTGGACAGGGTTTCTGTATGTAGCCCCGGCTGTCCTCAAACTCCTAGAGATTCACCTGGTTCTGCCTCCCCAATATCACATACTGTGGGATTAAGAGTGGGTACCACTAGGCCTGGCACTATCAGGAGACTTGAGTTATTTAGCTGACATTTTTGGCAACAGGTGGTTTAATTGGTCTTTAGGATGGAAAGAGAAGTTGTATAGTGTTTTAAAAGGTTGAAACAGGCTGGAGATGGCTCAATGGTTAAGAGCACTGAGTGCTCTTCTAAAAGACCGGGGTTCAAATCCCAGCACCCACATGGCAGCTCACAGCTGTCTGTAATTGCCAGGTGTGGTGGGGCACACCTTTAATCCCAGCACTCGGGAGACAGAGGCAGGTGGATCTCTGTGAGTTCAAGGATAACCTGGTTGACAAAGTGAGTCCAGGTCAGTCAAGGATACAGAGAAACCTTGTCTCGGAAAAAAAAAAAAAAAGGTTGAAACTGAGAGCTACATCAACCACACAGACGTAAAGTCTAAGGAAACACTGCTTGACAGTCCTCAGAACACCTACCCAAACCCAGGGAACTCCTTCACCACACATCTGTCTGGAAGGGAGGACTTTGGTTTGCGAGCTTTGGTAATAAGGACCCACCCTAATTACTATGAATAAATCGTAAAGAACAATGTCCATTTCCTTTGAAAGCTTCAAGATGAGATTATCATACCCTGAAACACTGACTCACAGAACATAACTCAGACAACAAGACAATGGGATATTGCTGCTGGATTCCAAGTCCTCATGCCTATTAGAGCTGCAGCATTGGGATCACCAGACTCAACAAATGCTTATTATATGACTGCTACGAACCTGACAGATTTTTTTCTTTTAATTTTTATTTTTCTGAGCTATATTTTAAAGTGTACATCATTATGCAGGAAAAATATGCAAGGCTTTTCCTTAAAACTATGATTTAGGGCGCGGGTGGCCGTGGGAAAGTACCGCGGGTGCCCTGTGTGGGGCTGGCACGGCCCCAAAACTCGCATGTGGAGGACGTCGGGGAGCAGGCACTGGCTGCTGGTTCCTCTCCGTGAGGCCGGGCTTTGACCGTGTCGCCCGGGTGACGAGGGCCGCCTGGTGCCGGTTCCCCGCGAGGCACGTGTAGTCGCCTCCCTCCACGGGCCGGGGTCTATGGGGACCCGCCTGCAGGGCCAGGCCAGGCCCGGGTCTTGCGAAACCGGCCAGGCATAATGGTTATGAGAGCTGCTGTAGATGATGATTCAGGATGGGAGCTTAGTGTCCCTGAAAAAATGGAAGAAAGTAACACAAGCTGGGTGGACATAACTCAGGATTTTGAAGATGCTTGTCGAGAACTAAAGTTGGGAGAACTGCTTCATGATAAGCTATTCGGTCTTTTTGAAGCCATGTCTGCTATTGAAATGATGGATCCCTAAGATGGATGCTGGTATGATTGGAAACCAAGTGAACAGAAAAGTTCACAATTTTGAACAAGCTATCAAGGATGACACCATTAAAATCAAAGACCTCACGTTGCCTGAATTGATAGGAATAATGGATACCTGTTTTGCTGTTTGGGGCTGGAGAGATGGCTCAGCAGTTAAGAGCACTGGGTGATCTTCTGGAGATCCTGAGTTTGAGTCCCAGCAACTCTATGGTGGCTCACAACCATCTATAATGTGATCTGATGCCCCCTTCTGGACTACAGGGTACATGCGGATAGAGCTCTCATACATAAAAATAAATGTTTTAAAAAGAAAAAAAACCTATGATTTAATGAACAAATATGGTAAACTCATCCTATATAACATTTTTATACTGGCAATTGTGAAAAATGAGTGTCATTCAAAACTTCAAAACTTGTTATACTCTGACTCCTATCTCAAGTCACTTCCATCTTCTACTTGGGGCCCTTAGGACAGTTTCTTCCATATTATCCTTTCTTAGTATTAATCTTTCAGGTGTTTGAGAGGAAAAAAAGACAGGGAACAAAGTAATTTTTAAGAGTTTCTGCTAGGAATCATATACAAACTGTTTCTGTAAAGCATGTAGGAAGACACTAGTAAGGAGGTCTACCTGGCAACACCTGACTGCTGAGGCTTTTTGGTACGCCTATAGGGTTTGTCAAAGCTTACTGGGGCTCATCCTCGGGTATGGACTCAGCAGGTAGGGGCTGCTGGTCTAAGGATCACTCTGAGCAGCCTCTTTCCCTGTGTCAGAGGCTTCCCTACTGTGAGCATCTTCAGCATCCACCTCACTGCTAGTCCAAGGACCAGTCTGAGGTTGTTAGAAGTACCCCTTCCCTCTCTCTCCTAAGATGGTTCCCCTTTTTATCTTTGGCACTGGCCTCATCCTCATACCATACTTGAAAACGTTAGTTCAAAATCTGCTAATTTGCCAAGAGATTTCCCCACCTCTAGGAGTGTATTGTTCTGCCCAATTTGCATTGCTAGGTTCCCTTAAAAAAAAAAAAAACCCTTATAATCCACACTTGTCAGTATTAGTTCCCTTTTTCTTCTCATTACCATTTCCAAGCATAGGCCTTCTACTTGAGATCATAACAACAGGAGGGAACACCCCTGGCCACTTCTGTGAGTGCCTGTAGTAGTAATGGCCAGTCCAACTCCTTGACTTTGCTTCACTTTCTGACAAGCTAGGAACCTATCCTGACAGTTGCTAGCAGCTATAACTGTTAACTGCAGGAAAAGGAGATAAGGAAACACTGACAAGCAAAACTAGCTTTAGTAAAGGAAGAGGTTGACGAGATGCAATGCTTCCACTGCCTCACTGTAAGCCCTCAAGACAGCAGCCATGTCTGCTAGAGCCAGCCACTCTGCTCTCAGCCCAAACAAGGTTCCTAAGACACAGAATACAGCTTCTGCTGCTGAAGTGTATGCAAGGCATTTTCCCCAGGGAGGGAGGAAGGGATAAAAGCACATTACTCAGAATCACAGTAATGATGCCAAAACAAAGACCTTAAGTGAGACATGCACCCCCAGCACTCTTTACTTAAAGCCAAAGAACCCACTGTGCCAGACATGACCATGGCAGCCTGTCAGTTCCTCCTGAGGCCTGTAACTCTCAGCTGAGTGGCTTCTGTGATGGTATCTGTGAAGATAACTGAGAGGCAGGACTTCCTAGACCATGGAAGGAATCTTAGATGGATATACATTAATAGATAGATAGGCAGGCATGTTTAGTGTCTCTCATCCCCAAATGCAAAGCTTAACCAATCTTCTTAGGACTGATAATTAATTTAAATATTTGTTCTACATTGAACTTTAATAAAAGATCTCATTCATAAGCACCACAGATTAAGAGGCTTTATTTACTTTGGGTCGTTTGCTGTGAGACTGCTTAAGAGCCAACATCATCTGAAATCTCTCATTGCAACTGATTTCTAAAGAACTCAAGGCCCAACCACATGTCACTCAGAAAAACTATATCCTGCGCCTCCCAGTGCAGCACCATGTAAGCACTGCATTCCTCTTCTCATCAGCTCAGAGAAAATACACACCCAGGGGCTTTGATGCAAATGAAGCTCTTCCTTTAAATGCTGCATTTGAAAAAAAATCATCTCAGATGCCCTCAAACTTCTTGATAAAGCTAGCATTTTGTAAATGGACTTCATGCAAGTAGATAGTGTGACTTTTGTTCACTATAGAAAAAAAATACAACAGTGAAATTCAGAGAAACATCCGTATAGTTCATAAGGATATATCAGAACTGTGGCACTTGGCTTCATTAATTCTGACATCAAATGCATGAGCATAATCAATAGTCATTTTTAAGGTCTGTCAAGTGATCTTCAATATGACAACAAAACCTGATTGCAAAACCACATTTCTCCTTGAAAAACAGATCTTAATGTATGACATTATCCACTGTGCCATAAAAAATTTAAATGCAAGGTTTAAAATACAGCTAATAATAAAGTTAGTCCCTGAAGCTGGTTAACAGAGAAAATAAGCAGAATAAATGGCTTCCCTAAACATGCGTTTACACCTAAAAATGAGCATAATTTACAACCCTGTATTAGAAAGTATTTGTACACTTAATATTCTATTTTCTCAGGTAAATAACTTTATTCCCATTCAGTATAGGTAGATACTACAATCTTGGGTGATCCCTGTCAAAAATATTCAGAAATGTGTAGAAATGCATGACCAAAAAAGATAATAAAGTCAAGAAAAAGCTTCATAGATGTAGGTCTCAGGCTGACAGATTACATAATCCAGGGCAGAACAGCATGACTGTAGTTTGTTTGGGCTTATTCAGGTGACTGAGTAAAGTATGAAACTCTGCCCTCCCCTCTGAAAATTGGCATGGCTTCAGAGATACCTAAAACATAATAAATATGTATATATAAACTACTTTAAATCCCAGGTAGAAAAGAGGATGACCAGGCAATGCACCACAATGTATCACAAAGGAGAGCTACGGGAATACCTTTGCACCTAACTGTGGAGGTCTCCACAAGCCACCACCATCAGGACCAATGTCTGCATCAGGTCCTTTTTAAAATTTGGAAAATTTTAAAAAGCATCATCAGTAGATCTCTCCCTTAACCCAACCCAGATGCTAGAAATGTGTTCCATAGGCCACTGCAGGAACTGGGTGAGAGTGCATGATGACACACAAGCCGTTCTCATCACTGAACATTTGCAGTGCCACATTCCCTATCTTCTGTGACACCCATAAGACATTACTCCTTATAAGAACCAGGGTGATTCTGAGGGAAAGGACTGGCGTTACCCCTCCCATCCTGTGATCTCTCTGTGCTTCCCTCCACCACTCCTGTTATAGTCAGCCGATACAGTCTCAGTCATCCTCAATATCTATAAAACCCAAGCGTCAGGTTTCCCTTCCAAACAAGACTCACACTCAGGTCACCTCCCCATCTCACTGGTAAGGAGTCACAGAGCATCTGCCCAAATTAATGTAATTCTCAGGGGAGCACACAGATTACACTGTGTGGGAGGGATAATTTCATTTTGGGAAGAGGAGGCACTGGACCACCTGGCACCCATCTAAAGCAGAGGCGTTCTCTCCCATGTGACACACAGCTGCCATGTATCTCAGAGTAAATGTTCAGATGATACAAAACAAGAGCACTCTGTCAAGGAGGCCCCTGAATGACAGGTGCTCTGGATAATACTTTTTGGAGAATAATGTGGCTTTTCCCCAGCAGCTCCAGGCAGTCACTTATTCCTCACTTTGACAAAGTAGCATCGACTTCAGGCATGACTATATATACAACTGCACATGCGGCTGAGCAGTCATAAATGCGCCACATAGAAAGGCATGTCAAAAAAACATTTTTCCTTACCAAAGCATGGGCCCAACCAGCCATTATCATAACAGATAACAGAGCATGCTGGTTACTGACCTATAAAACACTAGCAACGAAGTCCCACTTAGGATATAAAGCCTTAGACCAGGGTCAGAAATACTATAGCAAACACTATCCACTGACTGTTTTACTGAGGACCTAAGCCACCATCTGCATTGTAGAACACAGAACATGAAGATCAGGTTAAGTACAATACAGATGCTCGCGATCCCCTCAGACCACGTGCAGGCAGGCAGAGTTAAGTTCCCAGTCTGTAGAGCTGGTGTCTCTTGAGGCCCCGATCTGACAACTTGGTTGATGTGTCTTACTGGCACTGAGTGAATCAAGGCAAGGGCAAGCCTTACTGCATAGACACAATTCCGTCCAGGAATGTGTTTGGAACTGGCTACAAATTTGGGACTTCATCAGTGATATTAAAAGATCTACACAGAAGGTATGCAAAAGCTGTGACTAGTTTTCCAGGAACAAAGATACAGCTGCCAAAGAATAACAGTTGCTGTAGGAAAGCAGCTGGAGGTAAATGGTGGGCTAACAACAAAGTGAGGAATACAGTAGAGGATGCCCTGCCCCCCTAAAGAAACTGATATTTTACAAAAAAAAAAATTTCCCTAAATATCATTTTCTAAAAGAAAATGTGGCTGCTGTATGTGAGAAGGAATTGGTCCTGGTGGTGGAAGGACCAGGAATGCTGATTAGAACCTAAGACTGTACAATACAAAGTTTCAACACCCATTGGCTACTGGGCTCTAGCTGCATCCAGAACTCTTTTCATGTGGTGTTTTGAAAAACGTGGCTTTCTCTGCTGCAGAGGTCCCATCCAACCACTCGGAGTCAGGAGGCTTCTGGGCTGGGGTGGCTGGCTCCAGCACATCTGGGTGCACTGTGTTTCACAACAGAAGAAGGGGAGATAGATGAGTTAGTGTAAGAAGTTAGGATGCAAAGGATTTAGAGATAAGTTTCTTAACCTTTGTATAGCACGCCCTATTCACGTAAGTGGCGTCACAAGGTTTACTTCACTTAGGTGGCGCACGCCTTTAATCCCAGCACTTGGGAGGCAGAGGCAGGCGGATCTTTGCGAGTTCGAGGCCAGCCTGGTCTACAAAGCGAGTCCAGGACAGCCAGAGCTGTTAAACAGAGAAACCCTGTCTCGAAAAACCAAAAAAAAAAAAAAAAAAAGTGAAATTTATGAACCATTTCTCCAAGAAAAAAATTCAGTAGGACAGATTTACAATACATAAAAAAAAAAAACCCAAAACACTTCACCCACAGAGCACACATGTGCCAAGCACTGCTCTGCTAAATGCCGCATCCTTAGAACTCCCTCCCCATCACCATGTGTGTGTGTGTGTCTGTCTGTCTGTCTGTCTTCCTTTTTAAAAATAAGGTCTTGTGATGTAGTCCAAGATGGCTTCAAACTCATGGTCTTCTTGCCTCGGCCCCTGAGCACTGGGATGACAGGTATGTGCCATTACCTGGATGTCCTAATAATGTTGCAGGGAATTTGATCACATTGTGAACCTCAAGATTTTGAACTGGAAAATTCTGTGTTTTGGCTCAGCTTTAGGTCCTAGAGCTTTCTGTTTTCTGTAAACAAGCACTTGTGGTGTGGCTCAGCCCTAGCACACACCTTTAATCCAAGAGCTAAATAAAGTCAGCCATAGGTTCATTATTATTATTGAATAGGTTCAATATTATTTTCACTATTTCTTAACAAAAACTCTTAGAAGTAGGCATTGCCATTCTCATTTTATAGATCAGGAAACTAAGCTATAGAGATCAAAAGTAGCAATTCAAGCTCAAATATTGGGCTGGAAGCCATATGGTTTTCTTGCTACACTGGACTGCCAACATGACTGTGTTACCAGTAAATACAACAAGGAAATAAACAGTATCAGACATGGTATTATAATGAAGTTGGAATGAAGTAATGAACACACCCTGGACTGGATAATCAATGCTGGTGCAGAGCTGTGCCGTGTACTCAGAACACTTAGCATTCTGGGCCCTGTCCACTGAATGCCAATAGCATCCCACCATGGTGCCAGCACTTTCTTCACCTTTCCAAATGCCCCTGAGTAGATTACAACAAATCACCTTTACCACCATTCACTCTGCCAAGGGTAAAAATACACTGAGGTATAGTAAAATACAGCACATTTTAGATTTTTCTTTTGCATCCAGTATTTATACCCAAGACTATAGCCTTGGTATTTTTCTGACAGTAGGTCACAAAGATGAATTTAACTGAGTGACACTCCACGTGTGAATGGACAATACTTTGCTGCTCATTTACCTGGCCATGGACACCTGGGCTGTTGTACTGTGACCAATGTTGCTGTGACCATCAGTATAGGCAAATCTATGCTTTGGGGGCTGGAGAGATGGCTCTGCAGTTAAGAGTACTGGATGTTTTTTTTTTTTTAAGATTTATTTATTATGTATACAATGTCCTGTCTGCAGGTATATCTGCAGGCCAGAAGAGGGCACCAGATTTCATTATGGATGGTTGTGAGCCACCATGTGGTTGCTGGGAATTGAACTCATGACCTCTGGAAGAGCAGCCAGTGCTCTTAACCGCTGAGCCATCTCTCCAGCCCAAGTACTGGATGTTTTTGCAGAGAACTTGAGTTCAATTCCCAGGCCCCATGTGGAGGCTTACAACCTTAAGTAACTCCAGTTCCAGAGTTATCTAACATCTTCTGGCTTCTGGGGGCACTGCATGCACAAAGGCATACATGCAAGAATAACAGCCACACATATAACATGAAATAATTTCTAAACATTTTTAAACTGCTATTTTTGATTCTTTAGTTGGTATAACCAGAAGCAGAGCTTGTGACAGTTTTATGAGGATTGTTTTGAGAAACTGTCTAGTTTTCTATAGGTTGCATTTTACATTCCTACAGAAATGTTCAAGGGTTCTGATCATATCTTTGCCAAGGTCTAGTATTGTCTGGTTTCTGAAACCAGCACTGGATGAATGTGAAGTAACCCAGAAGAATGTCTACACCATCCTCACCCAGAACAGTGTTTTTCACAAGGTCCAGAAATACTAAAAACACTTAAGTAGTTTTAACAGATAGATGTATCTCTAAAGATATCTCTAAAGAACATGTCTGGTTTTTAGCATTCTATGACAACATATTCTTTAGAGATATCTTTAGAGATACATCTATCTGTTAAAACTACTTAAGTGTTTTTAGTATTTCTGGACCTTGTACCAAAGAATTCATATTGACAAGTTTCACCCAGTTCTGTTTCTGAGATTTATGCATGTTTTCTTGTGTAAAATCCTTTTGTTTCTGACTGCCACACACAGGGTATTCCATTACATGATGTGGCCTGTGCCACAGCTCAGTGTTTTTGATAGTCATTGGATTGTATCCTATTTTATACCATTGTGAAAAACACTTAAGGGTAAGTATTAAGAATGCAGTTAGAAGAAAAGCTTATCCTGAGTGAGCTAACTCAGACTCATAAAGATACACATGGCATACATTCACTTATAACTGGATTTTAGCCATATAGTACAGGATAACCATCCTACAACCAATAGATCCAAAAGAGCAGGAACATGGACTTGGTTACCTGTTAGTGGGACACTCCACCCTAGTGGAGCTGCCATGTATGTCCCCTGTGCAAGGGGAAGCTCTTAAACCTCATGTGACTAATGAACTGAGAGAGGCTGCCACATGGAGGAACACCACACTGGAGAGGTGGGATGGGTGGGAGAGGAGGCAGGGTGGGACAGGGAGCAGATGGAGGGAGGGGGTGGTAATGGAGACGTAACTTGAAGTAATAAATAAATGATTTAAGAATGTGGCAGCAGTAGGTTTCCTCTAGGTTCTATGGCCTCACCAGTCATGTGCAGTTGGCTAGGTTTATAGTGCCAGGGCATGAATTCTTTCCATTGATCAGGCCTTACGACCAAGGCCTGACAGCTGTTGGTTGCTCCCAAGCCATAAGCACTACTACTACATTGTTGTGCTAGTCACTGTGTCCACCATAAGCCCACATCACATAGAGAATATCAAGAGGGTATGTGAGGAGGTGAGGAGGACTGCAAGAGCTAGGAACAGGCCATTTGCTGTGAGATTGTCTTCCATATGAGAGGGAAGCTGCACCCATAAAATATCAACAATATGGCTTCTTAAACAAAACCAGAATGACAACAACACCAAATGACATGCCAACAGGAACAGAGAAAATCAGACCAGGCCCCACACCTAGATGAAGAACTACAGAAATGAATGACTGCTGAGAGAGGGAGAATCAGTCTCCCCCAGGGATAAGACCTTAAGTGGTTATCCAATACCAGGTGGTCAGCCCTAAAAGCCATGTACATATGAATAATACTAAATGGACTCAATAGGTTGTAGGCACATATGTATTTATATGTATGTGTGTATTTATATGTATATATTTATGTGTATGTTAATAATTAAAAAGAATATATAAAAGTAAAATGAGTGCTTCCAGATAAAGGAAGGGAATAATGGGAGGGGAGAGCAGAGTATGACACAGGAGACTGAAGATGATCAAAGTATTATTATCTACACGTATGAAAAGTCATAACAACCATTAGTTTCATAAATGCTAATAAAAAAGGTATCACTGGTTCATTCATAAACACTACCTACTGAGTCTGTTTCAGTGCTAGGTGTCTTGTTAGATGCTGGGGAAGAGCAGTGAGCAAATGGCTAAAAACTTCTGCACACACACCGGCTTGATGCTCACAGTAACTAATAGATCTGCTTGACAGCTTCTTCAATGACAGTCATAATCCCAGGGAATGGAAGGTTGGGAAAAGGCTTCAGGAATAGGCCGAACTATCCAGGGTCTGAACAGAAATCTCCAATGGCCCCAGTTGCCCTATTCTAAAACCCATGGTTTATACTTTGAAGGTAAAGGAGGAGTTTGCATGCCACAGGCTCTGATGAAGAAAGTCACTTCAAACAGCCTGGTTCAGTGTAAACTTGACTGCCTTACATTTCTTAGTCACTCATTCTCAAGTTTTGAAGAACACAGTCATTTTCCCCCACCCCGATCCCCCCCAAAAGTACATTTTTAAAGTGCCTACCTAATACAGCTAGCTTGCTTCAGCATGTGGAACAGACTTGCTGGCAAATTCCTGTCCTGGGTACCAATCTTAGACAAGGTCTGCACACTTACTCACTAGGACCCAGAGAACAGCTGTGCACTAAACCTCTGCCAGCTATAAAGCCAGGGATTCAGGGGAGCAGAGACAAGAAGAAGAAAACAATAGTGTTCTAGTTCCAGAAGGGTCCTCTCCCAACTCTTTGTACTATTAAAACAAACCTAGAAACAAAACAAGAAAGACTTGTGTGCCCCTTCCTTTCTTCACCTCTCTAGCCGTACTAAGATCTTTAAATTCAGTCAATTTCAACTCAAAACTTCTGCGGGTGGGGGAAGGGCAGAGATTTGTGGCTGCATGCTTAAGAAAGAAGCTGAATTCATCACAGTGACAGGGAGAGTGTTGGCAGAGATCTGAGCTATTTATTCTTTTAGGAAAATCCTATAAAGAATGACACAAGGAAGGCTCTATCTACAGTCTTGTTCATCACACTGGTGAAGAGCTGATAACAGATGTATGCAGTTGTGTGATTTAGTGCCAGGAGCTGGCCCCTGATGTGTATTAATACAGCGGCAAAGCAGGACGCACCTCTGTTCATCACTCATTTCTATAAAAGAGGTGGAATCCGAGATGGCCTGATGGTAGGCAGAGCAAGCCCATTTGTTCTCCTGACTGATGGCGCAGGCTCAGGCTGTGTCCTTCACCTCCATGGGGCACTCAGGTTGTGAGTAGAAAAAAATAAAAAGAAAAGGAAAGTGCTCAGTGAAGCAGGGCTTAGTCAACAAGTGAGGGACGAGGAATTGGCTCCCTCGGGAAACACTTACAGCTAACATCTTCTTTAATAAACTAAGTACATTTCCTGCTTTGAATGTGGAATAAACTCTTCCTAACAGTTCTGCTCTCATACAGCATTAAAGCTGGGCTGGGGTTGTAGCTCAGTCCTACAGCACTTGTCTATGGACATGAGGGCCTAGGTTTGATCCCTAGAACTGGAGGTGGGGGTGGGTTAAAAGCAAAAAATAGGTCCAAGGAGGGGGAAAAAAGAACAAAAGTTAAGAGAAAAGGTTTAAATTCTTTAAACAACACAGGCAAGATAAGGAGCTCAGTTTCAAGATCTGGAATAATCCTATCATACATACAAAGGACACCTGAGTGTTTAATGGGCAAATCCTGAGCATCAGGGAAATGCCTGCTCTGACCCTGTAATTTATGAAAACTTGACTTCAGACAGTGACTTATACCCATCCTAAAAGCTGAACTACTGTAAACAAAGTGCCTAGCTCAGGGCCTAGCCAGTGTGAAACAAAAATTCAAAATCATCATTAAGCCTGAGATAATTGTTCAGGATGAGTAACTGATTAGCAGTCACCCAAACAAGCTGAAAGGACCATTTCAGAGCATGAGAAAAATCACTCAGTGAAGGCAAGGTGGTGGGTGGGGGCCACATTTGTCTGCTCTCCTCTTCATTCAGCTCACAACTGATCTGGGGTATGTGATGTGTAGTACAGGTCAAGTGCTTTATCCAAGCTGCTTGGGTACAGAAGTGCTCTGGGTTTAGATCTGTTTGTTTCACAAACACCTACTCACAGCTGAAAAGGCATGCGTATGCTGTCTGACTGTGTGTGCTTCTCACTGCAGCACAGAGTCAGACAGAGAATTCTACTTACAGGTGGATGTCAGGGCTCAAAAGTTTCATATTTTGAGGCAGGCTTTTTTTCTTTTTGGTTTTTTAAGGCAGGGTTTCTCTGTGTAGCTGTGGCTATCCTAGAACTAACTCTGTAGACCAGGCTGGCCTTGAACTCAGAGATCCACCTGCCTCTGCCTCCCAAGTACTGGGATTAAAGTGGTATATTCCACCACTGACTGGCTTTCATATTTTGAATTGCTTCAGATTTTGAATTTTTAAATTAGGGATGCTCAACCTGTAGTTTATCTAGGGAAAGTAATTTATGATGGGCTTGAAATACAATATCCTTGATAACATCTGTGTAGTAAAGTACACACATTTTAAGTGTACCCCTTAAAAACATTTACACTCGGGCTGGAGAGATGGCTCAGCGGTTAAGAGCACTGGCTGCTCTTCCAGAGGTCATGAGTTCAATTCCCAGCAACCACATGGTGGCTCACAACCATCCATAATGAAATCTGGTGCCCTCTTCTGGCCTGCAGATGTACCTGCAGACAGAACACTGTATGCATAATAAATAAATCTTTAAAAAAAAAAAAAAAACATTTACACTCATAGACACCCATGTCACCCCTGCCTAGTTTGTAATTTAGAACCTTTCCAGAGCCCCACATTTCTCTCTTGGGCACTCTCCCACCAAAGATAGCCACTATTTTGGCATCTACCAACTGGCATAAGTTTTATAAAGAAATGAAAAAGGTTTATTCTGAAAACTTGTTTTTAATTAGACCTTTCATGATGAGTAAAAATGGACATGCTATTATACATAACCAGTGTTCTGAACTGTATAAACCAATTAAGAAAGAAAACAGGGCCAGGCATGGTGGTAAACACCTTTAATCTCCACACTTGGGAGGCAGAGACATGTAGATCTCTGTGTGTTGAAGGCCATCCTGCTCTACAGTCTACACAGTGAGTTGCAGGACAGCCACAACAAGTGGACACAAGTCAGACCCTATCTCAAAATAACAAAAAAAGAAAGAACTAAACAGGGGCTAGAGAGATGGGTCAGTGGTTAAGAGTACTGGCTACTCTTGCAGAGGACCCAGGTTCAAATCCCAGCACTCATATGGTCTACACCTATAATTCTAGTCCTAGGAAATTCAATACCCTTTTTTGGCCTTCATGGGCACCAGGCGCACACATAGTGTACAGACAAACATGTAGGCAAAATACATATGTAAAATTAAAAAATTATTTTTTAAAGGAGAAAGTAAATGAACCCAGGTAAGCACTAACTGTTGACCAAGCTACTATCCAGCTGATGTTCATCAGCATGGACCTCACCTCCTGCCTGTACTGCAGCAAAGGGTTAGCGGACTGAAACTGACACAGGAACACAGAAAGCCAAGTGACAGGACAAGAAAGCAGGCTCCACTGTCAGAGAACTGGGCAAATTACCGCTCAGTATCTCAATTTTCTTATATAAAACAGGAATAGAAATTCCTTATCACAAAGATTACATGGAAAGGCATAAAAACACATAGTGTTTGGTACACAGTAGGTGCTCTGTAAATGACAACCACATATAATCACCTGTACTAGGGCTAGATAAAGATGCTGAGGCCACAGGTTTCCGTTTCCTCTTAATGTCACGTGAACATGGTGGTCCCCAGTGTACACTTGCCTGCCTGCAGAAATGAGAAGAGAAAGAAGAAGAAAGATGTTTAACTTCATGATCTTGTGAGGCACTATGTTGTCCAGATAAAATCTCTGACCTGCTATAGATATATGGTAACAAAACAGGCGCCAGCTTTTGCAACTAATCATTGCAGCTTCTGCACATGCTCAGAACTGTTCATAATCCACAGTACATGGTGCTCTCAATTTTTTATCAGATTTCAGGGAAAGAGACACTCAAGTTTCAGTAGATCATTTTTATACAATGCTTTTGCATGAAAACTCTAACTGAAATTGACCTAAACTCACTAATGAAATAGCTACTCACACATGATAGTGCATTGAAGGGGTTAATGCTCTGTGAATGGAGACATTTACATGGAATTATAGTAAGTTAACCCTGCTGCCACTGAATAATCTGGATTTTAAAATTTTTTATTTTATGTGTTTAAGTGTTTTGTTTGCAAGTATTATGTGCGCTCTGTCTGCCTGACGCCTGTAGAGGCTGGAGGAGGGATTTGGATCCCCTGAAACTGGAGTTACAAACAGTAGTGAGCCATTATGTGGGGTGCTGGGGATCCAAGCTGGGTCCTCTGCAAGAGTACCAAATGTTCTTAATCACTAAACCAACTCTTTAGCCTTGATAACCTGGTTTTTTTGGGGGGTTTTCTGTGTAGCCCTGGCTGTCCAAGACTTACTCTGTAAGCCAGGCTGGCCTCGAACTCACAGAGATCCGCCTGCCTCTGTTCCAAGTGCTAGGATTATTTTTGTTAACTTTTTATTAGTTCTTTGTGAATCTCACATCATGTACCCCAATGGCAACTGAGATTTTTAATACTGTTTATATTATAAGTTAAATATTTGGTTTCTATGACTTAAAAAATATAAATTATGTGTCAATAACATGTTCGACTGTTGGATATTCAGCTTATTTCACAAATAATACACCTAAATATTCTAAGTCAGGAAAGTAAAGTGAGTCTCTGCAGAAACAGATGAACTGAGCACTGAACGAGCTGCTGTGGTATCTTAGTTCACAAGCTCCTCACTTCCTCCTTTCCTGAAGTCTGATTAAGCCGAGTGTCACTCTTACACAAAGCTTTCCTTCAACACTTCGGGGCTTACGTGTCACGGATCATTATCTGCCTGGTGAACATACGTCATGTTTCTCTAATGAGACTTCATCCCCTTGAGATTAAAAACAGGGATTCTGAGGGCAGGAGCCATATTTACACTTCTTTCTACCAACCTCAGCACAGGGCAAGAGCTGTCCCTCATTAGGTATATGGTAGTCAGAACTTATAGGAATAAGAATTTTAAAAGTCAAATGGTAGAATGAATGAATGAACCCTGAAAATGTAGATTAAAATGGTAAATTTTATATTATTTATGTTTTGTCACGATTAAAAAAACAGCTTAACCTATTTTTTAAAAAAATGTCTGGTGTGTGGGGCTGGAGAGGGAGATTAGGAGCTGAAGAGAACTGATGTTCCCTTCCCAGCACCCACATCAGGTGGCTTACACCTGCCTGTACTTCCATCTCCAAGGGTCCAGTGCCCTCTTCAGGCCTTCATGAGCACTCACATGTATATGTGTGCATGCACCTGCACACACATGTGCACATGTGTACACACACACACATACACACACAGATTCTAGGGGGCTGGAGAGATGGCTCAGTTGGTAAAGTGCTTGACAAACAAGCACGAGGGCCGTATTCCAAACTCCAGACTCTATATACAGCAGCCAGGCATGGCAGGCAGCACACCACTGTAATCCCAGCAAGGGGAGGTGGAGACAGGGTCATTGGGGCTGGCCGGCCAGCTGGTCTGCCATATCACTGAGCTCCAGAATAAGGGAGAGATCCTGCCTCAAACCATAAGGTAGAGAGCGACTGAGGAAGACACCTGATGCTGACCTTTGGCCTCCACACTGATGTACATGCTGGTCTACGTGTACTCCCACATGAACACACATACAATGAACTTCTAATTGGTACTCCCAGGTAGGGATCTCGTCTCATAAATCAATGAAAAAAAATTTGGGACATCAGATAAACCTAACAGCATATAGTTAGTAAAGTATAAGACAATTGTGAAATGGTCAACTTCCACAATACACCGCCACATACCCACTTCTCTAAACTGTAAAAGCTTATGAGTTAATTTAGTTTACAAACAGAAAAATACAAGAATCTAATGAGAATCCTAAGAAACTTTCTAAGAATAAAAACTATACAGACTGATCACTCTGTCCTACATGCAAGAGTTAACTTTAAGTTACATACTTCATGAGGTTAATTCTGAAAGCTGAAACAATTAACTCTGAATAAATGGGTTAATTTCTTACACCTTACACAAATCCACTGCGTGATTCCAAACCAGCATGCTGACCTAATAAGTTAACGTGGGTGACTGAGCACCAAAAGCACATAGGATTTCTGTCTGGGAGGAGGAGGGACAGGCACTTTGATGCCAAGTCCACCTTTGCACAGGTCAGGGCCCTAATTCATGCTGACTGGATCTCTAACTACCCCATTTTTTCACTCAGTCATGCTCAGTCACAGGAACTTCAGGAGTGTATTAGCCATCTTTTCTCTTCACTGTAAGTTTATTTAAAAAACAAAAAACCCACCAATTTCCTTCTAGGGGTAAGTTTTGGGTGCAGTTCTCAGTTCAGGACAGCAGGAAATGCGAAAAGGGTCAGGAGAAAGAGGTGCAGGGGATTCTGGGCTTCTTCCTGCCTAGATTTACTTTTTAAATCTTTTTTTTTTTTTTTCAAAAGACAGAACAAACAACAGCAACAACAACAAAGAACCCACATTACTTTATGGAGCTAGCAAGATGGTGGCTAAGGGCGCTGGCTGTTCTTACTGAGGACACAGATCTAATTCCCAGCACCCATGTAGCAGCTCATAACACTGGTCTCTCTCTCTCCAGTACCAGGGCATCAGATGCCCTCTTGAGGACTCCATGGACACTGCACACACATGGTGCATAGACATACTTGCTGGCAAAACACCCATACACATACAACTAACAGATTAAAAAAAAAAAAAACCTGTTTACATGATGGCTAGGGTTGGGAGACAGATGCAAAATGAGCTAAGTGGCCTTTAATTTATATCACATCCGTCGCTTTCCAGGCTTTGCATGTTTGGTTTATGTCTGTAATATGGTTAAAGGCCCAGATTATCAAATTCTTTATGTATGTACTCAGGAATACTTACTTCACACTTTCAAAAATATGCTAAGTAAAAGCATAACTTTGTTAGTGTGTCAAAATGTTTACAATTTTAACCACTTTAAGTGAAAGTATAGCAGTTATAAAAATACTTCTTTCCACAAACGAAACTAAGTGCTCTCACCTGCAGCGCACATTATCATGTACGCTGTATGTCCACAGGGTCCACTGTGCACTGACAAGCTCAGACAGGCCTACGTGCTCCTGCCCCATCCCTGGCAAGGAAAACTAAAGACTTGAGGGTTAACTGTTCCTATACTAAATGATCCCCAACATCTATGCACCCCCACCTTTTAAACATTTATTTACTAATTTAAGTTACATTGCCATCACAGCCTCCTCCCTCCCCTCCTCCTGGTCCCATTGTCCTACCCTCTTCTCTCTCTCCCACCTATCCTATTCCCCTGGTGTGGGGTTCCCCGGGTTCCCCCACATACCAGCACCCCTCAGTTCACCAGTCACATGAGAGCTAAGAGTTTCCTCTTGCACTGGGGGCCTATATGTCAGTTCCACTAGGATGAAGTGTCCTTTAACAGGTAACAAAGTCTATGTTCCTGTTCCTTTGAGTCTGTTGGTTGTAGGATAGTTATTCTGTACTAGATGGCTAAAATCCAGTTTTAAGTGAATAGATGCCATGTGCATCTTTCTGGGTCTGGGTTAGCTCACTCAGTATGAGCTTTTCTAGTTCCATCCATTTGGTTGCAAATTGCACGATTTCCTTGTTTCTGATGGCTGAGTAGTATTCCACTGTGTAAATGTACCACAATTTTTTTCTCCAGTCTTCAGTTGAGGAACATCTGGGTTGTTTCCAGTTTCTAGCTATTACAAATAAAGCTGCTATGAACATAGATGAGGAAATGTCCTTGTGGATTGGTAAGGAATCATTTGGATGTATACCCAGAAGTGGTATGGCTGGGTCTGGAGGTAGAGCTTTCTACCAAGTTTTTTAAGCTACCACCAGACTCATTTCCATAGTGGCTGTACAAGCTTGCACTCCCACCAGCAATGGAGGAGTGTTCCCCTTCCTCCACAACCTCACCAGCATGTGCTGTCATTTGAGTTTTTGATCTTAGCAATTCTGACAGGTGTGAGATAGAATCTCAGAGTTATCTTGAGTTGCATTTCTCTCATGATTAAGGATGTTGAGCATTTCTTCAAGTGTCTCTTGACCATTAGAGATTCCTCTTTTGTGAATTCTTGGTTTAGCTCTGTGCCCCATTTTTTGATTAGATTATTTGGTTTCTTGGTGTACCCACACACCTATGGTCACCTTTTTTTTTTTTTTGTGGTTTTTCGAGACAGGGTTTCTCTGAATATCTCTGGCTGTCCTGGACTCGCTTTGTAGACCAGGCTGGCCTCGAACTCACAAAGATCCGCCTGCCTCTGCCTCCCAAGTGCTGGGATTAAAGGCATGCGCCACCACCGCCCGGCCCACGGTCACCTAATTTTTGACAAAGAAGCCAAAACCATACAATAGAAAAAGGACAGCATCTTCAAAAAATGGTGCTGGTCTAACTGGATGTCAACATGTAGAAGACTATAAATAGACCCATATTTATCACTGCACAAAACTTAAGTCCAGGTAGATCAAAGACCTTAACATAAAACCAAACATTAAATCTATTAGAAGAGAAAGTAGGGGAAAGCCTCAAACTCATTGGCACAGGTGACAATTTCCTGAAGAGAACACCAATAGCTCAGGCTATAAGACCAACAATCAATAAATGGGACCTTATGAAACTGAAAATCTTCTGTAAGACAAAGGACACTATCATTAGAATAAAACAGCAACCTACAGATTGGGAAAAGATCTTCACCAACCCCACATCCAACAGAGGGCTAATATCCAAAATATATAAGCCTGTTTCTCACTGGTTTATTTCTACTACCCTATTCCCACTTCTAACTGTTGTCTGGGACATTCTAATACCTTCAACTTTTGGAACTCTCTCTAGTTACAGCCGAGGAAAGAACTGTAGGATTCCTTAGCAAACCAATCCCCTCTTACCCTGCCAAAAAAAAAAAAAAAATTGTTAGCCGATCATTTTACTTGATTGTAAAGGTTTGTTATTTCTCTATAAATTACTTTCTTTCAACTCAGCAGTTGTTTCTCCTCTTCCATCTCTCATTAAATTCTCACTGGGTACCTAATGTGTGCTAAACACAGTACTAAGAACACAGTGACAAGCAGACACCTCTGCATGATCTGAAGCTTCATGGCTTTTCTGGGAACAGACATAAGTAATGGAGAGACTGGAGTGCTGAGAAAGAGAAGGCATGTGCATTCCTAAGTCTCAGTGTATACATGCTTGCCATCTTACAACAGTGCAATCCAGCTCCAGACTGGAGAACTATTTCATAGAAGGTAGGGTGAAAATATCAGAGGGATTTTGTTCTAAGTCTCTTCCTTGTCAGTTGAGGAGGGAACAAGAAATGGTCAAACTAGGACAAGACGGGCAGCAAGACGTTTCTCCCTCTTTGGTATTAGGGGAGCAATGACAGTGAGTTCAGCTTGCTTGGGAAGAACCTGGCAAGAACAAAGAGGGACAAGGACACAGGGAAGCCTGAGGAGGGGAGCTGAGTGCCCTGAACACAGAAAAGCAGAAAGGGAGCCCACTGTGCTCGTTTCTGCGGAGCTTGGGGTGTTCTGGAGGCAGCTGGCAAGTGAACAGAGAACTGTTGAGCCTTCTGCTTCCTTCCTACCCATACTGTTCGGGGGTTTGTTTGGTTGTGAGTGTGTGTGTGTGTGTGTGTGTGTGTGTGTGTGTGTGTGTGTGTGTTCCAAAATAACTCAAGAATGGATATAGAAACATCTTAAGGGAGGGAAGAAAAATAAGGAGACAGAGCTTGCACCCACATTTTCACTTATGGGGACCTGATCCCTGGCTTGTCTCTAAGTGCTGCTGCACATCAGTGGGTGTCATTTACTGTGACAGTCTCAATCATTCTCACAAAATGGCAACAACAAGAGCAGTTCAGAGAAAGGACAGGTTAAGACTTATGTTCATCAGCCTGCAGAACCTTCCCCTAGTAGGGAAGGCAGAAGACTTGGACCTAACCAGAGATTCGAACTCTCTTTCACAAGAGCCCTGTGTAGTTGGCCCTGTGCTACAGAGCGCGGGCTGGGGAGGGGGCACTTTAGCTACTCTGGGAACAAAGAAGGCTGTGTGGAAGTTAGGCCTGAGAGTTCTCCAGGCGAAAGCATCACTCTTGACTGCTGTGACAAGGTTAATCACGTAAGGAGTTCAGAAAATACACATGTTTGGCTAAGATCTGTATTTAGTATACAAAATCAGTAAAAGGCTTATTTTTAAATTTATTCCTGGATAATTCTGATAGCACTTGATTACTGTGATAATTATGGAGTTATCCCCAAAGCTAATCTAGTCAATAACAGAGATCTAAGTACTTAGACAAAATATTAATTAAATAAATATAAATTTAAATAATGAAAATATCATTCCCAGTATATAACCCAAGAACCCAGAGAGAGAGACTGACTCCTCTCGCTCCATTGCACATGACTGGACTATCTGCCCACAAGCTTCGAGTACTTGGGGCAGGCACAGTATGAATGCCGAAACCAGCATCTCTCCTACTGGTATCATAGTCTCCTACTACAGATTATAGTGGCATTTGCCGGAGACTGGAGGTTAGGGGGCTGGGGAAATGGTAAGTGCATGCTGCATATTAATGAAGCCCTGAATTTGATCCCAACACTTACCTAAAGATCAGGCATAACAGCATGCATTTGCAATCCCAGCACTGGGGAGGCAGAGACAAGCGAATTCCTAGAGTTCGTGGGAGGGTCAGTGGGACAGCTCAATGAATAAAGGTGCTTGCTGCCAAGCGTGATGACCTGGATTTGATCCCCAGGACCCATATGTCGAAAAGAATGAACCAACTGTCCTCTCAACACAAGTGCTGTCACACAGGTATTCCCACCCCCAACCCCAAAACAAATAAATGCAAAAAACATAAACAGAAAAGTATGGTGGAGAGTAGGTGAAGAATGACACCCAATGCTGACTTCTGGCTCCCATGTCCAAGCATGTGGACACGCAAACATGTACACATAGCACACAAGCATGTACACACCCACCACACAAACATGTATGCACACACTCAAAGATGGGGGATATATAAGGAGAGTAGTTATTAATAAATAACACACTTTAAAAAATGTATTCTTCATAAGCAGCCACTAAATTCTTCTGTGAAGGTGAATGGTGAAGATTGACAATTAATGAAGAGAGCTCTTTCTATCCTCATGTAAACAGAACATTTCTACTTTATTTTTGTTGCAGAGAATGAAGGATCAGGTGAGCTGCCCCAACTGCAGGGTTACTTAGGAAACCAGGCGGATTACTGTGTCCCAGGGGCAGGAATGTACTTTTAGGGGGAAAAAAATACTTTGAGAGAAATATATGCATGTTTAATAGAACCAGTGCTGGGGGGAAAAAACTCAAGTGACTGCTTCTGGTTTAGAACAAAGATACTGAAAGTCACTCAGAGGGAGCAAAAGCAGTCTTTGTCTGCCAATGGCAAGCTAATGTAAGGAACAGTTCACCTTCAAAACTGCTTATTTTTAAAAGCTATGAAAAAGTTCATTTTTAGTGTTAAAAAAGAGGCATTTATTTGCTATATAAAAAAAATTGATGTTAGTAAAGACCAAAGTCTTACATATCATATATTCTAATTCTTCTTCTTAATTAAAAATCCATTCACTCCAAATTTTTTTCAACAAAAACTTATGGAGGCTTGTCCTCGGTAAAACCTTCTGCGGGAGGCACAGAGGGTTGATCCATGGTGACTGTGCCAGGATCCTGTCCCTAGAGCTCATAGCATGGCGGGAAGCAGAGAACTAATTCTTCTGAGACAATGAGTCATAATCAAGGAACAAGCCAAACACTGGGTAAAATAAGGGGACAGTAGGGTTACACCTGGAGACGGAGAAAGAACCCTCCCTCATCTGTGAGTGTATCTTCAGGGTTCCTCGCATTTATTAAACATCCAGTAGGAGAAAGATCTTTTTCCACCTACCTGCACAGGGGAAAAAAATGAAGGCCCGTGACACGAAGGG
Organism: Lophiomys imhausi; assembly: GCA_907164525.1. NCBI lineage: Eukaryota > Metazoa > Chordata > Mammalia > Rodentia > Muridae > Lophiomys > Lophiomys imhausi. Next base: position 3,491,981 of record CAJQZJ010000909.1, read on the forward strand.
GAGAAACCCACTTCATAATTACACAATAGACAAGAACTGAACTAGCAAGAAGGAACCCTGACAACTCCTTGATCCCCTCCCACTCAAACCCTAACCCTCAGCAGCCTGTGGCAAAGGGCTTGAAGCAGTTAAAACTGCCTTTAAATTCTTCCCTTGGTGAGGCCAAGGCAGATGTCACCCATAGGAGCAGAATCACTTGAAGCCTGTTGGGAAGATGTGTATCACAATGGAAGGACAGACAGACAGAAAGTGCTTTCATCACTCCATACAGACAATAAGATGGAAGCCATCTTACTGAGTCCCTGTGAACAAGCCCCTCCAAGAGAAGCATAAGAGTCAAGAACTGTGTGCTATAATAGGTTCCAAGAGGCACCGACAGTCTATGGATTTATATGGACACCATTACAGCAAAACTCTTTCTCACATAAGGCTGAAACCTAGGCACTGAAGATTTGAGTCGGGGCTGCTGTGCGTCACAGCATCCCAGACAGACAGAGGACTAATAAAAGGCTCCTTCTCCAAGCCCTGGGGTAAAACCTGAGGCTGTTTATTATGGCTCCAAAGGTCAAAATTAATAGCATGAATTGAGTCTTCTTCTTGCTCTTTGAAACTCCTTGTCAAGTGGCACAGCCAGCTGGGCACACAACTCTGATATGCAGATTGTAACGCTTGTGAACAGATAAAATGAATTACAATGAGCTAGGCCCATCATATTTCAACTCTCTAATGGGTAGGAAGGCCTCTCTCTTTCTACCGTAGCACTGTCCAAATGTGTCGTCTTAGAGTCAATTTGAGGCCATTTAAAGCTCTCAAGAATAAGTATGGCATCTTATTAGCAAATAAGTCTGGAGCCAGCTCAAAGCTCTTAAAATTGAAATCATCCTAAGGACCAGGGTAGGGAAGTAACTCAAAAATAATGTTGGTTTCCAGACTGCTGAATATTCACACACATCCTTTTATTTTGATCTCCACTAGTCTGGTAAGAAAAATTTTCCACTTAAACATGTGGAAACTGAGGAATAAAGAGGTTAGGTGTCTGGGTAAATCAGGATTCCCAGACGAGTCTGAGGTACGTTAACACCCATGCTCTCAATGTTTGTTTCTGTCCAACATCTATCTCATGAGCAAGGATGGCAATGGGAGATGCTACGAGACTTTCTGTTCTCTCATGAAAATTCATATGTATTATAGAATACAAGCCTGGGAAACTGCCATCCTTGCTGAACTGAAAATAAGATTTCACAAATAAAAAAGTTTATTTACAAGGAAACTGGCCTATTTGTCGGGGGAGAGGAGGCACAGGGACACTGACACAGGGGTGGGTGGCACTAGAACAAGTGTTTTCCTAATTCAGAACTTAGAGAATAACTGGAAACGGATGCATTCCCAAATCACCACCCAAAACAGGGGAAAGAACACAGTCTTTGTCTGCCAATGGCAAGCTAATGTAAGGAACAGTTCACCTTCAAAACTGCTTATTTTTAAAAGCTATGAAAAAGTTCATAGAGAAAACTAAAACTTCCATAAGGCATTCAAATACGTCGGCCAGGAACATGCACCTGAGAGATGCAGCAACTGGTGATCCTCACTAGCTTTCTGTAGGTAACAATGTTAAGGTTTTCCTCACAGTCAATCTCATTTGGGGAAAAGCTGCCTACAGCTCTGATCTCAATGTGAATTTGTCTACAATAGCACTGCCTCTAGCAGAACCCAACCGCCCCATCTGCTGTTTGAGCACAGCAATTCTTAGCACTGCACATTGCTACTTCAACAGCAAATAACACTAAACTAAAACAGCTGTATGGATTTTACCCAGCCACCCACCAAATGTTCATGCACCCTGCCCCCAACAAACCCTGCCTGCTCTTCTTTACCTGGAACAGCTTCTCTAGAGCTAAAGGGCCCAGTAGTCTGCCTCCAGGAAGAATGGCGCTCACAATGCCAAAGCATGGAACCTACGTAGTTACAAAACAGGTGCCCCTGTTAAGGACCAGCCACGAGGCCATCAGTACTTAGGGTGACAGTTTTTTTTATTGTTGTTGTTTTGGTTTTTTCAACACAGGGTTTCTCTGTGTACCCCTGGCTGTCCTAGACTCACTTTGTAGACCAGGCTGGCCTTGAACTCACAGAGATCCACCTGCCTCTGCCTCCCGAGTGCTGGGATTAAAGGTCTGTGCCACCACGCCCAGCAGGGTGAGAATTCTTAACCCTGGTCATCTCAGCAGGTCCTAAGGTCATATCAATGCCTGGTCCTGCATAGACCAACAACATATGATCTGTGAAGGTCAGGTTTAGCATGGATGGTCACTGCTATTGTTTTTAGTTTATGTGCATGTGTGTGTTCACATATGTGTTTTTGTGTTCATGTTTGCATGCACATGCACATATATGAGCGTGGAGACCAGAGGTTGGTATCAGGTGTCTTCCTCCATCATTTTCCTACCTGGGGTCATTGATTTGGCTAGCCAGCAAAACCCAGGGATCTTCTTGTCTCTGTAAAACCCAGTGCTGAGATTACAGATACACTCTGTGGCGTCCTGCTTTTTAAAAATGTGGGTGCTAGGGATGGAACTCAGGACCCAGTGCTTGTACAGCACGTCCTTACTGACTAAGTCATCTCCCTTATTGCCCATGAAGCTTCTCAGATAAGTCCCAAGTAGAGTCAGGGTTGAAAATCATCACCAAACTTATGTATTTTTGAAGGGAACCTCCAAATTTATTGACTGGTACAGTGACCACAAAGTCTCCTCCTCCCTGTCCCTAGCTGGCAAATGACATACCCACATGGTGTTGCCTTACACTACGTTTCATTACTTACTTGGTCATAGTGAATTGCTAAACTATAGTACTTGAGTGTCACTCCCCACACCCCAGTGGCCTCAGCTTATTCTGAGATCCCAAGTCGTAAACGGCTTTTCAGATGCTGAACTCAAGAGGAGTGCAAGTGGAAGTGTCCATCAAGGAGGTAGTTCAGCTCAGATCCCTGACAGAAGGGAACCTTCAGAGCCCAGGCATGATTATCAGACTCTTTGTGCTCTTAAAGGAGAGTAATTATAGGCATGTGAAAAAAGGGAAGCACTCCCTGAGGAACTCTTCCTCTCATGCTTCCCAAGAGGCACGTGGGCCATTAAAAATTCCATGATGAAGAGGAAAAACAGCCTGGGAACAGCCAGGAGGCAATACAGCAAATTAATACAGCAGCCCTCCTCAGGGAAAGCTTCGATAAAACAGGAAACACTTCTCTCTTTGCAAAATAAAATTATACCACTAATGATAACACAGTCACCACACACGCAAACCAATCGTTCTAATGATGGGTGTAAAATTCCCAGTGCTGCCCAGATGCTTTGAAAGAAATTTCTTCCTACTACAAATAAAATGGGACAAGGAAAAGATAAAATCTCAATTCGAAACTCTTTAATGCAGTCATTCTGCTGCCTCTTCTCTAGCACTGCGCTCTTCCACACCCTGTCCTTGATGTGAGGCTTTTGCTAATGGTCCACTCTTCCTAAAACTCACTGCATGGTTCCAATCTCATTTTACAAGTCTCCCAAACTAGGGTCAGACAGATCCTGCTCTAATGACACCTTGCTGCATGGGGCCCAGCACTCTAAAGGTGCTGAGTGTAGCCTCAAGAACTCTGTTTTTACTCGTATTTTCTGAATCCTGCACTGAGGACATCTACTTTGATCATTCCTACAGAGCACATCCTGCCAAAGCTTCGTGCGTCCTTCATTAACTGAAAACTGTGAGGGACCAGCAGATATTATACCTACAACACACACACAGAAGGCACATACATGTAGTTTTAGGCCAAACACATGTAACATTTAAGACAAAGAAAAATTTAAGGATAAGATAATGAATGTTAATTCAAACTTTTTTTCTTCCCTAAACTCAAAAGAACATGCATCCAGCCTACTAATCTGGGACTGCTACCTAAAGACAAGACAAAGACAAATGGTAATCATCTCCATTTTCTCTCCTTTGCTTCTAGCAAAAGTTCAAAACATCAGCAACACTCCCCTGAGCTGTGTGCACCAGAAGCTTGGCTAAGACTCCTTAATGTTTCCAAGGCCAGCCACACACATCACCAGTCAAGAGAGCAACAATGATGACAGTTAACAGGATGCACAAAGAACCATGAACTTAGCACTGAGTCTTGGCCATGGGCGAGATGGAAGGATGGAGTAGCCCCAATCCTGCCATTAGTAGAGCCCAGTAGTGGACATGGAGGAAAGGGGGCAGGCAGAGCAATCTACTCTGTGCACTACATTTATGTAGTGCTGCTCATCTGGTCTTCTCAAAGAACATACACAGTACTACTCTAGTATCAAAACAAAATATAGGTATGTTCTTCTATGGACTGAAATCTAGAAAACTTCCCATGGGCCTGGATTAGGAGCCCTGCCTCTGTGTGTCACAGCTTTTGCGTGCAAACTTTTATCATAGCTGTCAGTTTCCATACCTGATTTTTTTTCATGAGAGCTTCAGGTCTCGACAAATAGCCTAGCGTACAGTAGAGTCAGCAAATGCTGGATGAATGAATGAAAAACAAGCAGCATGATACTGACATAAAGGCCTACAGTGGAAGTTTATATCACTCCAAAATTTCACATTCTTAGCAATGCTATTTGCAATAGGCTCTCTTCTCAAAAGACTTTCCTTATCAAAATACTTCTTACCAGAAAGATCTAGCAGTAGGTTATGGAACAGGGCTACCAACCACTCTATGGAACTATGTCCAAAGAATATTAACTCCTTTATGTAGCCTACAGCACAAGTCTAAGCATATTTATTTAAGATCTGACTAAAAAAAAAAAAAAAAAAAACACCAGAAGCCACCAGGCACAGTGGGACACCCTTTTATTCCAAGCAGAGGGATTAAGGAGGAGGCAGAGGCAGAGGCAGTTGGATCCCTGTGAGTTCAAGGTCAGCCTGTTTTACATAGTTGCAGGACAGCCTGGGTTACATAGTGAGAGTGAGAACCTGTCTCAAGAAACAAAAAAACCAACTAACCAAAATAACAAAAACAAAAAAGCATCAGAACCTTGGAAAAGAAATTCTTTATGCTACCAAAAATAACAAGAGTTCTTTGGTCTAGACTGTTCACTGTTCTATACACTGCTAAGAAATGCTATCATCAAACTTCCATGTCACCTGAATTAAGAGAACCCATAATGAGAGATGTGACAAATACATACAAAATGTCTAACAGGGAATAAGACAAGGTCTCTGCATCCTAGTGAAGAGAGACAGTGGGACAGGGTGAGATTTTAAATAAACTTGTATTCATTACAGACAAGAGCTAGGGTGGAAACAAACACAGTAACCAGTGGTGCTGCAGACAGTCCCTTAGGTATCCAGGGTTCAAAGAGTTTCCCAGGCAAAGGTCCAAGGCAGGAAGGGCTGCCACTCTCCAAAAAGAAAACGGAGCTCCCTGGTACTGCTAGATCTTTCCCCTAGAGAGGGGCAGGACTGTATGAGACTAAGCTGGCCATGTTGGCAGAAATCAATTATGCAGGGCTATGCAGGTCATGGGAAGAGATATTAATAATGTTCTTTGAGGATGGGCTTTACCAACAGAAATAATGTGAAATATGAGCCAGAAGATATAGGCTACAGTTGAGACAATCACATACAAGCTATGTGATCACAGGAATGAATGACTCCTCGGCCCACAGCCTGTTTCTGCATCTGTGAAACACCAACTTACCTGTGAAGGTTCATGGAAGGATCCAATTGGATCCTGTGCACATAGACTGTATAATACCAAGTGTTATGAAAATGGACACAGCACAGAGAAACCAATAGCCACTGGAAGTCAATTACCTGGCAGAACAGTGTGCAGGCGAGCACCTTCGATGAGAGGCATCAGCAAGAACATCCAGGGAGTAAAGAGGAGAGAGAGGGCTAAACTGTGGGTATAAATGAGATCATTTTAGTAAGGCTTAAGTGAAACAGGCCTGATTCCAAAGAACAGCCTACACGCTCTCTTTAACAGGGTCTAAACCCCTGCCATAAAAGTCGACATCATTCAACAAAGGCATGCATGTCTGTCCTTATGTCCACAAATGTTCCAGCCATAGCAAACAGAACTATTCCCTGTCAAACAGAACTTTTATACAATAATCACTTAAATGGCCAAGCACAATACTTCTTAATGAACAGTCTAGGAAGTTACACCTACAATTATCCACCTTTTCCAAGAGTGCTATCATGGAATTACCTTCTCAAGGACAACTACATGGCACATTCCAGTGCACAATATAAGTATAGTGGTGTAAAGTATGATGCCTAGAGTTGGAATGCCTAACTGAATGTACCACTGAGCTGCTGTACGTTTAAAAGCCGCATCGCTTCTGAGCTTTGCGAGCCTCCTCTTCAGGCTGTATCACTGGCCATCTTACCTGTCTTAAATAGCGTAACTGGCAGGGCTAACTCAAGTACTGCTTTTCAAGTCATAAAGTAGTTTCAGCTTCTCTCTTATGGATCTTAAAAGGTGATTGAGAGGGGGTGAGAGTACAGATTGAGAGAGAGACAGAGACAGAGAGAGGGAGAGAGTGCAGATTGAGAGAGAAAATGCAGATAGAGAGGGAGAGAGTGCAGATAAAGAGAGAGGGAGAGAGACAGAGAGAGAGTGCAGATTGAGAGACAGAGAGACAGAGAGAGAGGGAGAGTGCAGATACGAGAGGGAGAGAGAGTGCAGATTGAGAGAGAGGGAGAGAGAGAGACAGAGAGAGAGTACAGATTGAGAGAAAGAGAGAGGGGGGAGAGTGAGTGCAGATAGAGAGAGAGGGAGAGAGAGAGACAGAGAGAAAACAGATTGAGAGAAAGAGAGAAGGGGGAGAGTGAGAGTGCAGATAGAGAGAGAGAGGGAGAGAGAGAGTTGTGTGTGTGTTATATCCTCAGCTCTAAAAAAAAAAAAACAAAACAAAACCAAAAAGGAGACTGAGGACCAAATGGGGTACTGTGTACAAAGCATTGCACTTTATGTTTGCTAGCCTTCTTTGTACTTTTCCCACAATACAAAGTCCTTTGAGAAATGGATAACTTAAGACTTAAGACTGAAAAAACTTGAAATGCACTAAAAAAAAAAAACAAAAAAAACCCCCAAAACCCAGAAACTAACCTAGTATACACAGCTTTGCAACTTTAGGAAAATAGTTGAAATTCATGGTGCATGCTCCTCGCTTGTACATAACAGACGTGGAGCAAGTGACAGCTGCAAGTACCCTTCTGCCTTTGCATACTCTGAGGCAAATATGATCCACAGGCTAGCTTAACAGTCCCCTGAATCTCCCGCACAGCAGCCACCTTCAGGGCCTTCCCTCATCTGCCGTCCACCCGTAGTACTGTTCATCTAGAACTTTTCTTTACACCTATTACTTACACTGGGCTTTGTCCTATTTCTACAAAGTAAGTTCAACACAGTAATTACATTTTTCTAATGTATATTTCAATATATAACTTAAAATACTTGACCTAAAACCATCTCATAAACACACACTGGTTTTATCTTCCTCTGTTCTAGTTAATTGTGAACCAACAACTTCACAAGAACTTTCCAAGTGTGAACTGTGTAACGTCATAGGTTTCTTTTTTTTTTTTAATATTTTATTTATTTATTTATTATGTATACAGTATTCTGTCTGCATGTATGCCTGCAGTCCAGAAGAGGGCACCAGATCCGATTATAGATGGTTGTGAGCCACCATGTGGTTGCTGGGAATTGAACTCAGGACCTTTGGAAGAGCAGACAGTCCTCTTAACCGCTGAGCCACCTCTCCAGCCCACGTCATAGGTTTCTAAGTAGCCCCCAAAATGACCAACAGCCAACCAAGGAGCAAGAGGAAGCCTGAGAAGCACTGTCCATCAGTCTCAACCCCACTCCTAAACTGAGCATGTTTCAAACATTACAAACATAACTGCCATCATCACGAGTCACTCTTAAATCATGGATCCCACTCAAAGGCCTGAATATATCATGGCCCCCTGAAGACGGAAAAACAACAAAGAGGAAACAGCTCTAAGGCCTTGGCCACTTCCCCCAAAGGAGCTCAGTCTTCTGTTTCCTATGCTCAGACTGTCACAGCACAAGACTTGAGTGGCAAACTAAACCAGAATCATCCTACACTTGTAATCAAAGTTCAGACCTCAAACAAGGGGCTCAGCGGTTAAGAGCATATACTGCTTTTCCACAAGACCCAAGCTCTCTCTGTTCTCAGCACTCATGTCGGGTAGCTCATAAATGCCTCTAACTCCAGCTCCAGCAGATCTGATGCCCTCTGGCCTCTGCAGGCACCTGAGCTCACAAGTACATATATACACACAGATACATAAGTAAAAATAAACTTCAGAAAAAGAAACTAAAATAAAACCAGGCTTCCCTTGAAATGTGTGCCACTAATACAAAACTGACAACTACAGCTGAGCCTAGAAGGGAACTGACTACAGTCCTTACAGATGAGCATGGGGCAGTCTAGGAACATAGCTCTCAAAAAGGCAGAGTAAAGATGACCGACAGGCGTTACTCACCTCGCGTGCACAAGCAGAAATGTGAGGAAAGTCAGAAGCCAATGTTTTATTCTTTCTAAAGAAAAGGAAATTGAATGATAAAACAAAGATGACCCCCAAAAATTGATCTTACCTGATTTCGTTCTCTTTTCCCAGCTGACGGTAAGTAGAAACTAAAGAGAGAATAACAGGAAAGAAAACGATAAAAGAAGTGATAGGAAAAGTATGAGATAAGAAGATAAAAGGTAGGATACTGAAGTGAAGACAGAGTAGGAACAGGGAGAGATGAAGGATGAAGGATGGCAGCTCGGTGAACAAGTCTTACTGAAGTAACCTCAGTGGAGAGGTGAACGATGGAAGATAAAAAACTGGGCCCAGGAAGAGTGAATTAGGACTAAATAATCAGTTAAATTTCAAATGCTACCAACTTATTAAGATGCCAAAGGATACAAATATGAGGAAGTTCTAAGCACTTGGAGGCAGAGACAGACGGACCCCTGTGAGTCTGAGGCCAGTCTGGTCTACAGAGTGAATTCCAAGTCAGCTTGAGGTGTTACATAATAAGATCCTATTTCAAACAAACAAACAAGCAAATAAAAAACAACTCTTCAAAAAAAAAAGCCGCTTATCTCAGTTGCTTAGTGAGAAAACGACTCTAACTCCAAATTAGACTAGGTTAGACGTGTATAGGACTGGCCACTGGGTATTGACCATAATGAATAAGGGATAAATTATACAAGTTCTTTAGCATATACAAATGTGGAGTTTTTTTTTTTTTTTTTGGCATGTGTATGTATGCATGTCTGTGTGTCTCCAGGTGTGTTAAGTTCACAGATACACGTGTCTGGTGTCTTCCTGGATCATTCTCCATTTCATTTATTGAGGCAAGGTCTTGCACCAGAACCTACAGGTTACTGCTAGCTGCTTGCCCTGAGATCTACTTCTCAAGTGCCGACACTACAGGCAGGTCTGCCACACCTGCCTCCTTTTTTATGTGGGTGTTGGGAATCCAGACTCTTGTCCTTATGCTTGACCCACTGAACACCATCTCTGCAGCCCAAATATGTATGCATTTATTCAGCAAATATTTAAATTGTTGACATGGAAGATCCAGTAGGAAGGCAAAACACACACCAAAGCCAACTGCTTAGGAGATGAAGTTACTAAAAGAAAGGCAGATGATTTCTGAATAGTTATTCGAGCTTCTCACTGTATTCACCATGGTAACAAGGACAAAAAGATTTTTCCTTAAAGAGTTTTGAAGGGAAAGAGAAGCAATCAGTGTTTAAACTTGGAGTTTAAATTAAAAAAAAAATTTGAGAAAAATGCATTGAAAATATGGCATCTTAGTGGTGGATATTAATACAACACCTAGAAATATAACAGAATAAAAACTAATCTAGAAGGAAAAAGAAAACCAGTGTCATAATTTTAGGGCTTTAGCCACCTTAAAATCTTATTTTTTACTTTTTGTGTGTGCCACAACACATCAGAAGACAAGTCTGTGGAGTGGGTCTTTTCTTCTACCTTCATATGGAGTCTGGGACTGAACTCTGGTCATCAGACATGCAACACCAACTGTCAGCCTGACTTCAGCCCTCTTAGCTATTAGGAAGCACCAATCTTCAGGATGCCCTCTTTCAGCTCGCAGGTCTAATACAAAGGCTGCTTTATACAAGCCTTCTCTATCTCTTTTTCCAAGGGTCAGGCTAGAACAGCCAACGGGCACTTAGTCACTTACTCTTTCTGCCGGGGGTCACTGATAATATGGCTTATCCTCTCAGTTCCAAGACTGCTGATGCTGGTCTCCTACAAGGACAAGAACAAGAATGTCATTGACACACAGAAACAAATATATACCATGCAAGCTGTCACCAAGCTCAAATCTTCCCTAATTATTCCAGCCAAGCAACCTCAAGGTGTGTCAACCTTAAAAACCAACAGCAACTTTTAAAAAAAATATTTATTACTTCAGGTTACATCTCCATCACAGTGTCCTCTTTCCACTCCTCCCACCCTCTACCCCCCTATCCCTTCCATCCCACTGCTCTGGAATGGAGTGTCCCTACAAATCAGTCCCCTGCCCCCGTTCAGCAGTCATATGAGGGCCAAGAGCCTCCTCATACACTGGGGGCCTACAAGGGCAAAGTGTTTCATTGACAGGAAAAGTCTATGTTCCTGTTCCCTTTGGTGCATTGGTTGTAGTATAGTTATCCTGTACTATATGGCTAAAATTCAACTATAAGTGAATAGATGCCATGTGCATCCTTCTGAGTCTGGGTTAGCTCACTCAGGATGAACTTTTCTAGTTCCATCCATTTGGCTGCAAATTGCATAATTTCATTGTTTCTGATAGCTGAGTAGTATTCCATTGTGTAGATGTACCACAGTTTTTTAACCCATTCTTCGGTTGAGGGACATCTGGGTTGTTTCCAGTTTCTAGCTATTACAAATAAGGCTCCTATGAACATAGATGAGGAAACTTCCTTGTGATTCGGTGAGGAATCATTTGGATATATACCCAGAAGTGGTATGGCTGGGTCCCGAGGCAGAGCTATTCCAAGTTTTCTAAGATATCACCAGACTGACCTCCATAGTGGTTACACAAGCCTGCACTCCCACCAGCATTGGAGGAGAGTTTTCCTTTCTCTACACCCTCGCCAGCATGTGCTGTCATTTGAGCTTTTGATCTGGGAAACAACACCCTTCACAATAGCCACAAACAATATAAAATACCTGGGGGTAACTCTAACCAAGCAAGTGAAAGACCTGTATAACAAGAACTTCAAGTCCTTGAAGAGAGAAATTGAAGAGGCCATCAGAAGATGGAAAGATCTCTCATGCTCATGGATAGAGAGGATCAACATAATAAAAATGGCCATCCTGCCAAAAGCAATATACAGATTCAATGCAATTCCTATCAAAATACCAACACAATTCTTTATAGTCCTGGAAAAAGCAATTCTCAACTTCATATGGAATAACAAAAAACCCAGAATAGCTAAATCAATCCTGTGCAATAAAAAAACATCTGGAGGTATCACTATCCCAGATTTCAAGCTGTACTACAGAGCAATAGTAATAAAAACAGCATGGTACTGGTATAGAAACAGACCAGTGGATCAATGAAATCGAATTGAAGACCCAGAAATGAACCCACACACCTATGTTACTTAATTTTTGACAAAGAAGCCAATGGAAAAAGGACAGCATCTTCAACAAATGGTGCTGGTCCAACTGGATGTCGACATGTAAAAGAATGAAATTAGACCCACTTATCATCTTGTACAAAACTTAAGTCCAAGTGGATCAAAGACCTTAACATAAGGCCGGTCACACTAAATCTATTAGAAGAGAAAGTGGGAAAAACCCAGGATCTAAGACCAACAATCAATATATGGGACCTCGTGAAACTGAAAAGCTTTGGTAAGGCAAAAGACACCGTCATTCGAACAAAACGGCAGCCTACAGATTGGGAAAAGATCTTCACCAACCCCACATCTGACAGAGGGCTAATACCCAAAATTTACAAAGTACTCAAGAAATTAAATGCCAAGAAACCAAATAATCCAATCAAAAAAAAAAAAATGAGGAACAGAGCTAAACAGAGAATTCACAAAGGAGGAATCCCTAATGGCTGACAGACACTTGAAGAAATGCTCAGCATCCTTAATCATCAGAGAAATGCAACTCAAGCGACTCTGAGATTCCATCGCAACTATTTTTTATAATTTATTTATTTCTTCAAGTTACATCTCAATCACAATCCCCTCCCTATTCCCCCCTCCAGTCCCACCCTACCACCCTCTTCCCCCCCTTAACCCCCATCCTCTACCCTTTTTTTTTTTAGTTTAAAGTATATCTTTTTCCCCTCAACAGCTCCCCCTTTCAGTCCAACAAATGGTTCTTTCTCTTATAACAATAAATACAATGCAAAACAACAGAAATAAATAGGCCACAATTATGAGAGTTATATGGCTTAGCATACATTCCCAATGTCCAGTCCATATGTATTTGGCACCTTGAAGTATTATATATTACATAGCTATTCTCTGCTGATCCAAAAACATTTAAAAAGCTGTTAGAAATACTGTTTGTTAGCCGGGCGGTGGTGGCGCACGCCTTTAATCCCAGCACTTGGGAGGCAGAGGCAGGCGGATCTCTGTGAGTTCGAGGCCAGCCTGGTCTACAAAGCAAGTCCAGGGCAGCCAGAGCTACACAGAGAAACCCTGTCTCGAAAAAACAAACAAAAAAAAAAAAAAAAAAAAAAAAAGAAATACTGTTTGTTGACCCTGGGGTTTCTTCTGTTTTAATTTAGTTTTGTCTAAATGTGTGGGGAGGTATGTATGTGGACATGTGGAAGTGCGTATGGAAGCCAGAGCACCACCCCGGGTGTCATTCTTCCGGCATTGTCTACATCTACGCCAGAGCTTACCAAACAAGCTAGGCTGTCTGCTCAGTGAGCCTGTGCTGGGGTTACAAACACACCACCACACCTGAGGTTTTTCCCACATGGTTCTGGGGAACAAACTCAAGTCCTTTGGTAGCACTTCACCAGCTTGAGCATTCTCTCCAGCCCTAAATTTATTTTTTAATTGACACATAAGTGAAATATAAAACTAATACCAAGTGATGTTTCAACATGTGTATACTGTTTACATGTGTATGTAATTTAATATAGTAATTTTTGGAGTACTGATATTATAATACTTTTTACAGTACTAAAGTATAAAGAAGAAAAACTTTTTAGGAAGACTCAACACTTCTTTTTGGTTTTTGTTTTGGTTTGGTTTTACAGGATTTCTCTGTGTAGCCCTGGCTGTCCTGGAGCTCGCTCTATATACCAGGCTGGCCCCTAACTCACAGAGATTCACCTGCCTCTGCCTCCTGAGTGTTGGGATTAAAAGTGTGTGCCACCACTGCCTGGCTTTTGTTGTTGTTGTTTCTGAGACATGGTTTCACCCTGTAACTCAAGCTGGCCTCAAACACCTGCTCCAGACGCCCATGTGTTGAGAAGGGTGGTACATGTCACCACATTCATCAACAGGAGCCAGTTTTTAGCAGAAGAGCATACCGAGCTCCATGAACTATGTGACCGAGGCTCAACAACTACCACAAGCGAACCCTGACTGAATTCTCACTGTTGAAATAATGTCTATGTGTTAAAGAATTGTGCTATCATAAAAATAACCAGCCAGGCTGAATACAAACAGTTCAGTGGTAGAGTGCTTGCCTAGGATGCAGACGGCCCTGACTTCAATCCCTACCACCATAAGAAATAAAAATCACAAGGATTTTCACTGTGTTCTGTCCCTCGAACATCATCTCAAAGTAAAAGCGTAAGAATGTATAGACTGATTCCTAAAATCGGGGCTCTCCAGACTGCAGTGTGAAAGCATACCCCAATACCACAGCAAACCAGTCACCACCACGGAACGGTGAAGGCGCTCACCCTCCCCTAAAATTGAGCACATTTACAGTGATATCTGCCACAGCAACTCGCACAGAACCAAGAGTCACACACAAGAAAGAGTAAATGCTAAGGTGAGAGGACACAAGACACAGGCATGAGCGTCAGCGTTACTCAAACACATCTGTATCTTGGTAGATGTTGTTTGTATTCAACTATATGTATAAACCAGCCTAAAGAGTAGGAAACACACTTTAGTAGATGCACCAGCTTTAGAAAAATTAATTTGAAGTCAGGTTCTAAACGGGGGTGGAGCTAAGAGGAAGGTTCACACATTTATTTTCCAGCCCTCTGGCTGTGCCTCCAGGTCAGAGACACAGAATGGTAGAGAGGCCAAAGGGAAAAAAGATGGGTGAAAACTGAGCTATTTATTACAGCAGAAAAATTAACTTAAAATGGTGTAATATTTAAATTTACAGTTTATTACTGTGTAAATTACAAGCAGTACTTTGTGTAATTAGCAGCTCACTGGCAGGGAGCTGTGAATGAAACTCATTATTTATGATTACAGTTTAGAAAGAGAGGAGAGAGACTGGGGAGGGAGGAAGGGGGAGCAGAGCAGTGACCTCTGCTGGAAATGACACATCTCTCTTTAAGGTGAAAAAGACGAATTAAAACGTACATATCACCCTATGCACTTGAGAGCATTAGCTGCACATTTAATAAAACCTGGATTCCTTGACGAGAGCCTTCAAGATGAACTGACTCACTTCCATGGAAGCAGAAGAGAAGGCTCTTGTTTTACACGAGCTTAAAGAAAGGCAGCAGGTGGAGAGGAGAGCATCACTCTGCCTCATCAACAGAAGGGAAAGTATAACCTCTACTCTCAAGCCTCTGCTTCCTTAACTCTACACGCCCTGTCAAGGGCGAGCTCCCTAAACAGCACAGGGAGCAAGTGGGCCACAGTCTGTAAATGAAGCATACTGTGATTCTTCCAATGACCAAATGACTCTCTAGTTGGAGACTGAAATTGGAATTTAAAGGTAAGAAATAAGAATGTGGTTGGAGAGGGAGCTCAGTAGGTAAAGGCACTTGCTGCTAAGTCTGATGACCCAAGTTCAATCCCCAGGATCCAATGGTGGAAGAAGAGGCTCCTGCAAATCGTCCTCTCTGGTGAACTCACACAAATTAATTAATCTCACATCTTTTCTTTTTCCATGCCCTAGACTTCAGAAATAGCTCTCTGGGTAGACTACAAAACAAAGCAGTAGCCAGATGACTGTGACCCACAACCACACACACACACACACACACACACACACACACACACACATGGCTTGGCAAACAGACAACCTTGTAGCAGGCATTCTAAATGCTCGACAAATTCTTCCTCACTATCGTCCACATCCTACAAATGAGATAAAGCCCTAGGTGCATGCCTATAACCCTAGGACAATTTCAAGTTGAAGGCCAGCCTGGAACACAAAGCAAGTACTAGGTCAATTTGGACTTCACAGAGACCCAAAAGATAAAAAATAAATTTAATTTAAAAAGAATAAAGTTACTGTAGGTTCAAGTCTGAACTCTGCAACTTTAAAGCAGGTAATGGTACACATTTCTGACTTCTCTGAACCTAAGTTCTCCTTGTGGGTGGAATCAACGGCCCAGTGCCCAGCACAGATATCCCTGGCAAGGACAGAACTGAAGGAGCAGTCCATGTCCCTGGGAGCCACGGAGGAGCTCTTGGACTTCTGTAAAGCGGGCTAGTGTTAGTTTGTGGGGAGAGGAGGTCGCTTGTTTCTGATTGTTTACTGTTGTTTAGCTTTCTCCTTTTAAATCAATTCTAGGATAGAAAGTCAAGTTGGGATAAAGATGCACTCCTGAATTCAAGAGGTGTAAAGAAGCCAAAAGAGATTTCTAGCTTATATAATACTATAGGATTAGTCACAAGTGTGGGACAGAGAGATCAAACCAGCAGGTTTACATGCAATACAGGCTGCAGTGACTGTTTGCTTGGTCAGACTATCTAAGTGGATAGAGTTTGTCTTTTACGTTTGTATCCATTCAAATCCCGCATAATGGTCATTCACCCTTCTCAATTCCCAGAACATTTCAGTTGGTTTCATTAACTCCAGAGAGTCCTGTGATGCCTTCAACTGTCAGTACGGCACACAAATCTCACGGGGACTACCACCTTCCCACAGCACCAGAGAAACCATGAGATCTGTCACCTTCCCAGCCAGCCTTCTCCGCCCCTTCCTGAGGCACCGAGCTGCAGCTCCTGGCAACCGATTCAGGCGAGCATGGTATCCTGAGGAAAGAAGAAGGCCTCAGTTACTGAATGCACAAGATCCATTAGCACAGTGTAGTACACTGGAGCCCTCACCACAGCATCCTCAAGGGCTATCTGCCAAAGACTTACTGTGCCCATATCTTTGCCCAGAGCAGTATGATCACAGCTGTGCCACTCTGAGCATCAAGCATCAAAAACACTAAATAACAGTTGACTGCTACTTCCCAAGAGTCCTAAATCTACAGAGCTAAAGAGTTCTGTAGGGCTGGAGAGATGGCTCAGCGGTTAAGAGCACTGGCTGCTCTTCCAGAGGTCATGAGTTCAATTCCCAGCAACCACATGGTGGCTCACAACCATCCATAATGAAATCTGGTGCCCTCTTCTGGCCTGCAGATATACCTGCAGACAGAACACTGTATACATAATAAATAAATCTTTAAAAAAAAAAAAAAAAAAGAGTTCTGTAAAACAGTCCTGCTCATTGTCATATTAGGCAATGGCCCTGACATCCCAAAAAGTGAAATGACTTGGTCACAAGCATGAAGCTAACTAAAAGAGACGTATCATCACATTTCTGTCTCCTGTCATAGGCCCTTTCCACCCATTCTGCCACTTTAGAACTGAAATAAAGCAAAGGCACAGATATGCATTTGTGTCAAAGTACACAATAATAGGATCATTAAAACAAATACATCTAAAGAAGTATTTTTAAACCATACACTTAAAAATGTCATCATTTCTTACATGTGAATGTCCTTACAAAAACTGTTCCTTGTAAGAACCAATCTTTCAAGCTTCCAAGGAACACTCAGGAAGTAGCGCATGAGCTTTACAATGGAACATGTAGCTGTGACATGAGTGGTGCCAGGCTTCCTAAATGTGCCACATGTGCTACATGGATTGACTTAGGAGAGGGAGAACCCTGAGTTCTGAGACTCACCCTTGAACCCTCTAGAGTCCTCAGCTAACTCCACGACTCAGAGAGCAATGCATGGTCAGGGTGTTTGAGTGTTTGAGGAGAGCAAGATGAGTCTTCCCAGAGAGAAGCATGAAGTCATGACCTCGACTTTCATCTTCTCCAAACTCACCTCTTTGAGCTGGCCGGGAAGGTAAAAGGAATGTGGGGTCTGAGAGCTTATCCGGTCCGGAATCCATTCTTCCTACTTCAGTGCAGTGATCAGGAGCCCACTTGGGCAGAAGATCATGAACAGTGAAGCCAGGGACACATTCTCCTTCATAAAACCAATCACTCTGCTCATCATCCCCTAAAGCAAACAGATCATGTCCTGAGCTGCCACGTTAAAATCCAAATGCCAGGAGGGTTTCTTAATGCTAGGGTTGTGGTACTGCCAAATAAGGCTTCCTGGTACACAGAAAGATGAAAACCAAGGCATCAACCTAGTTCCACATGAATGCTGGACTGTTTTCACCACTTAAATAGTAAAATCTAAGATGTAGCCTTGCAGCCCTCCCAAATCCACGTGGAAAGCACCCAAGTAAGTTATTTCTTCCCAAACATACAACAGCTCCAACTTACAGTGAAACCACTAATGCCTGGAGGTTGAGGTTAAGCTAGTAAATGAAACCAGAATTTGCACCCAGAACCTGACAACCGAAGCCCAAAGTACTTTCCATTAAAAAACAAACTGACTTCCTTTATTACCCATCGTGTAGATAAACAGAGTTCAAAGCCATAAATGTTCCTCAATTCAAAAATTAGCTGTTATTGCTGGGGTGGGAGGTTATTTATTTACATTTTATCATAATGGATCAGTAAGAATGTATGCCCACACTTTTTTTTTTTTTGGCCTTAGTATTCATTGATGGGACAGAAAATAATTTTGAACCAGAAATCTAAGCTACCAAGGGCAAAATAAAAATAAAAATAACCATGGAAACAAGCAATAAAACTCCCTAAGGCTTTTCAAGAAACTGCAATTTGCCCAAGGCCACGTTGTTCATTAATGGTAAGGTCTCAACTAACTCATATCCAACCTCTTGGTTCAAACTTAGCTACAATAACAAACAACATCTCAGTTTCCACTAGTGTATACTCCTGCCAACAACACAGGTAAGAAAGAGGCAGCTTCATGTCTGCTACTTCATTCCCTTTCCAAACGATAAGAATAAAGTAAACTTTTACAACATCAGCTAGAGTTCATATCACCTTCATCCAGATCCACCTCCCTACTAACACTCAGGATAATAACGACTCTTAAATTAATATGGAAATCTCCAAGAGGGGTAGTGGGACCTGCACTCTGCAAACAAGAGCTGTTACCACCACATACCTCCTTCCCACAAGTTGCTCTTTGGTATTATCAATGTCTCACTATAAACACACTCGGAAAACACCTGTCTGGAAAAAAGGGATTTCCAAGCATCAGAAGCCCTAGAAGGGCTTGTTAAAACCAGGATGTGGGGAAGTGAGGGAATGCTGACAGATGGGAAGGAAGACACATGTCAGGTGACATACAGAATGCTGGGCACTAGCTACCAAAATTTCTGATTCTAATTTGAACCAAATACTAGCAAGTTCCCTCATGAAGCTGAGTGGGTCTGGGGAGCAAACTCTGAGAACACTACTCTACCTGCACCTCACTAGCCAGCAACAGGGGTGGATCAGGACAGGCACTGGTAAACACGGCTAGTTTCTATGCACTTTGACATGTTCAATCCATTCTCACCCAGAAGCATTTCTTAGGACATGCACCGCAACAGGCAAACCCATTAATGATTTCTGACAATGAATTAATACAAAATGGGAGTGTTGGTTGTTACAATTCACTCTTGATCCAAATAATAAAAATTTTAGCTGGGCATGGTGGCGCACACCTTTAATCCCAGCACTCGGGAGGCAAAGGCAGGCAGATCTCTGTGAGTTCAAGCCCAGTCTGGTCTATAGAGTCCAGGACAGCCAAGGCTACACAGAAAACCCTGTCTCAAAAAAAAAAATAATAATAATTAAAAGAAGGACTCGTAGCTGAACATAGTGGCACACTCCTTTAATCCCAGTACTTGGAGGGTAGAAGCAGGAAGATCTCTGAGTTCGAAGACATCCTGATCTACATAGAGTGTTCCAGGACAGCCAGGGCTATGCAGAGAGACCCTACCTCAAAAAAATAAGAAACAAAAAAATAGATGATAGACAGATAGATAGATAGATAGATGAATAGATAGATAGATAGATAGATAGATAGATAGATAGATAGATAGATAGACAGACAGACAGACAGACAGACAGACAGACAGATAGATAGATAGATAGACAGACAGGTAGATAGACAGACAGACAGACAGATAGATAGACAGATAGATAGGTAGATAGATAGATAGACAGACAGACAGATAGATAGCTAGGTAGACAGACAGACAGACAGACAGACAGATAGACAGACAGATAGATAGACAGATAGATAGACAGATAGACAGATAGACAGACAGATAGACAGATAGATAGAGATACTTACTGAGCTACAAGATTGTGAGACTATCATACAGGATCCTTCTGCTTTCCTGCCATTTTGCTTCTCTCGTTCTCCTTGGCCCTTGGCAGTTTGATCCCCAATGAATGTTTTTTCTACCCATGCAGTAGGCTACTTCAGTGGTTTCACTGCATACTTGTTTACACTCACCTGGGTTTATCAACTTAATAGGGGCTCTTACATTCCAGGCAATGTGTAAGGTGCCATGGTTATAAATAATTCCACAGGCTGGAGAGATAGCTCCATGTTAGGATCACTTACTGTTCTCGCATAGTACCTTGGCTCAGTTCCCAGCACCTACATGGAACCTGACAACCACGTGTAACCCTAGTTCCAGGGCACCTGATGCCTTTCCTGACCTCTTCAGGTTCACGCACTCTCATGGTGTGCATACACATACTCAGGCACACACACATACAAAAAAATAAAATAAATTCTTAAAAATAATAATTCCCAGCTGCAGAATGCTTTAATGAAAAGCACAAACAAAACAAAACAAACAAACAAAAAAAAAACAAAACCCATAACATAATAGGTGATTTAAAAAAAAAGAAAAGCAGAGGCTGGAGAGATGGCTTAGTCGGTAGGAACACTTGTGCTCTTGCAGAGGACCTGAGGTCAGGTCCCAGCATGCACATAGTAACTCACAACCATCCATAGCTCTACTTCCAAGGATCCAATGCCTTCTTCTAATCTACAAGGGTACCGGGCATACATGTGGTACACATTACATACATGCAAGCAAAACACTCATAGACATAAAATTTAAAAACATCTAAAAGCAGGCTGGAGAGATGATGGCTCAGCAGTTAAGAGAACTGGCTGCTCTTCCAAAGGACCCGAGTTCAAATCCCAGCATCCACATGGCAGTTCATAGATGTCTAATTGCCAGGCATGGTGGTACATGCCTTTAATCCCAGCACTCGGGAGGCAGAGGCATGTGGATGAATCTCTGTGAGTTCAAGGCCAGCCTGGTCTATAAAGTGAGTCCAAAACAGCAAAGGATACGCAGAGAAACCCTGTCTCAAAAAAAAAAAAATCTAAAAGCAAACAAAATCAAAAGGCAACGGGTACAAGAACAAGAGCACTTGCACACGCACACACACACACGCACACACACACACACACACGCACACACACACGCACATGCGCACACACACACACACACGTAAAGGCTATCAGTCAGGGCTTCTTCAGGAGAAAAAAAACATTTAAATGGGGATACTTGTTGACTTTTTAAGACATTTATATTAAATATTTACCCAGGACACTACAGGACTTATTCATATGACTCTGTAATAATCTTCAAGTGTTTAAACTTAAATAAGGTCAAAGTTATTCCTCGGTTAAAATTAAGAATATCAACCACTACTCAAAAAAAGAATTATGTACGAGAATATTATTGGTTATAATTAAAAGAAACTTTCACAAGCTCAGCCTTGACACCTGACCCCATGGACTAATGATTTTTTTTTTTAAATAATTTATTTTTTATTTCTTCAAGTTACATCTCAATCACAATCCCCTCCCTACTCCCCCCTCCAGTCCCACCCTTCCACCCTCCTCCCCCTCAGCCCCACCATCCTCTTCCCTTCTTTTTTTTTTTTTTAGTTTAAGGTATTTATTTTTCCCCCCAACAGCTCTCCCTTTCAGTCCAAATAATGGTTCTTTTTCTTACAACTATAAATACAATACAAAACAACAGAAATAAATAGGCCACGATTATAAGAGTTATATGGCTTAGCATACATTCCCAATGTCCAGTCCATATGTATTTGGCACCTGACTTGGAGAGATGGCTCAGCGGTTAAGAGCACTGGGTGCTCTTCCACAGGACTAATGATTTTTAAGCAAGCTCTAAGCTACTATATAAGAAGCAGCTAGGAGCCTGTAAAAACTACAGATTCCAGGGACCAACTCCAAATCTGTTTGATTTCTAGCAGTTCAGAAAATCTGAAATTTTCACACCTTCCCAAGTGGCTCTCATAATGCCTTCAATAAGTCACTCCACAGTCACTGGAACCAATCATTGAGACAAAGTCCCCAAAGCTGGAGTCAAATTACTTTACCAGGGGGTCTGGAGAAATAGCTGAGCAGTTAAAAGTGTGTGCTGCTCTTCCAGAGGCCCAGGGTGTGTTTCCTGGCACCCACTTCAGGCAGCTCACAATAGCCTGTAACTCCAGCTCCAAAGGGATCTGATGCCCTCTTCTGGTCTCTGCGTGACTACACTCACAAGCACTTACCCACACTCAGACACTCATGTATACACATAATTTAAAAATTAAAAAACAAGAGTCTTTAAAAAAATAAAGCTTTAAAATTTTCAGGTTACCTTGCCGTCCTTCGTCGTTGGTGAAGAGCCCCGTGTCGCTGCTGCTGCACACGCTGCTGGTTTCACTGAGGGAAAGACAAGAGAGCTCAGCAACTCCAGCCAGAACCACTCCCAACGGAAATACCCAACGGCCTCTCTCACTTCAGCCCATTAGCCAATCCGATATGTAAATTTCACACAGAAGACACAAGTAAGGTTTAATCATTCTCCCCTAAAGGGTAAAAAAAGAATGCTAAGATTCTTACACACTAAATAAACACTAGTTATAAAATACTTAAAGTCATTGTTACAAAAGCCTATAGGGAGCAGCAACCACTAGCCTATTCTTCTTTTGCTATGACCCTTGAGGACTTTTTGGGCTGTCCATTCTCGGTTGCAGCTGCTTACCTTTGCAGATGGGTGCAGAAGCCCTTAAAATGTTTTCTACTGTTTTAAATGGTTGGAAGAGAAAAAATTCCAAAAAAGAGTATTTTCTGACATGTAGAAATTATATAAAATTCTAATTTCAATGCACATAAATAAAGTTTTATTGGAATGCAGCCTTGCACATTCATTTATGTACCATCCAGGGCTTCTGCACCCATCTGCAAAGGTAAGCAGCTACAACAGAGAAGGACAGCCCACAAAGTCCTCAGATACTGCCTGTCTGATTCATTACAGAGAAAGTTTGGGGGGTTTTTTTGTTTTATTTTTGTTTTTTTGAGACAGGTTTCTCTGTGTAGCCCTTGGCTGTCCTGGACTCACTCTGTGGACCAGGCTGGCCTTGAACTCACAGAGATCCACCTGCCTCTGCCTCCCAAGTGCTAGGATTAAAGGTGTGCAGCAACACGCCTGGCCATTACAGACAGCTGTGAACTGCCATGTGGGTGCTGGGATTTGAACCCGGGTCCTTTGGAAGAACAGTCAGTGCTCTTAACCATTGAGTCATCTTTCCAGCCCCAGAGAAAGTTTGTGGAACCCTGTATTACAAGTTCTACTGAGATGACTATGTTCCCTTGTTTTAATGTTAAAAAATTAAAAGAGGTGTTTATTATGAAGTCTGTCAAATCTCTTTCCACTAATTTCAAGTCACACTACAACATATAATATCTCTATGATTATTTTTATATGGAATTGATTCTCTCCTTATATTCTAAATTAAAAGGGCAGGCTCAAAGAACATCTATTAACCAAAAATGATGATAAACATTTTCTCCTACAGTGTCAACAGCATTTCAAGAGAATATTCTTGAAAGAACTTGAACTAAACTTATGTAAGAGTTTCCTATATGAAGTCTGAAATGGCAATGATGTCATGAAACCATCTTCAGGATCTAAGACTCTGACCAAGGGAGGTGTATATTTATTAACTAAAAAAATTATATAGAATATTTACTCCACACAAGTACTATTATTCTACCAATGTGGAAACGAGTGTATTATCTGATGGTATTTTCTAATACTATTTCCTTAGTGTAATCTGCATTGCAACACTGTAAGTTTATATAAAACATTGTTAGTACAATTTGCTAAGGAAACAACTGGGAACTTTGCAGCAAGCTTTCACATAAGACCCAAGAAGCAACTTGTAAGAAAGTAGTCCTTACTAGAAAGGCACATATGTCCCTTTCTGAACTGGGGCCTAAGGGGCCAGTCCTACAGCCCTCCTCACTCAGTTCTTGTTCAGAGATCATGCCTCTTTAAAAATTAGATTTATTAGCCGGGCGGTGGTGGCGCACGCCTTTAATCCCAGCACTCGGGAGGCAGAGGCAGGCGGATTTCTGTGAGTTCGAGGCCAGCCTGGTCTACAAAGCGAGTCCAGGACAGCCAGAGCTACACAGAGAAACCCTGTCTCGAAAAAACAAAAAAAAAAAAAACCAAAACAAAAATTAGATTTATTTTACGTGTATGAATGTTTTGTCTGCATATATGTGCCTGGTACCCTCAGAGGTCAGAAGAGGGCATTAGATCCTCTGGAACTGAAATTATGGATGGTTATAAGCCACCACCACAAGGGTGCTAAGAACCAAACCCTGGTCCTCTTGCAAGAGAAACAAAATGCTCTTAACTGTGGAGCCATCACTGAGCCCTGGGATTATGATTTGTAACAAATTAGACCTATAGGATTTTCTGACTAATGCGATCAACTATAAAATTTTAATTTAATGTTCTATTGTAAACTAACTCATGAGAGGCTGGAGATGTTAAATGGAGAGAGTACTTGCCTAGCGTACATGAAGCCCTGGGTTCAATCCCAGCACCACATAAAGCAGGTGCAGAGATGTATATGCACAACCTCAGCACTCGGAGGTACAGGAAGGAGGACCAGGAATCCAAACTCATCCTCAGCTACATAGCTGAGTTGTAGCCTGTCTACAGACACCCCATCTCAAACAAACAAAAACCAAATAGAAACAGGAGATTAGGGAGAAAAGGTGCTGGTAGGGGGATGGACAAATAGGCAGGCCGGTAGGCAGGCTGGCTGATAGCTTTTGTTTTGTATGTTTTGTTTTGTTTTTTGAGACAGGGTCTCTCTACATAGTCCTAGCTGTCCTGGAAATCACTATGTAGACCAGGCTGGACTCAAATTCAGAGAGATCCTCCTGCCTCTGTCTCCCTAGTGCTGGGTTAAAGGTGTGCACTACCACATCTGGCTAAACCTGACACCTTTTAATAAAAACAATTTTCTTTTAGCACCTTTGCAGACCAGAAGCTCAAGAACACTCAATGTCAGGCTCCTGCATATTTTTTCCGATCCCCAAGCCTTCAAATGTGTTTATAGTTTGTCAGGAGCCTTCTGACTAGACAAGGAGAAAAAGTCTGTTTCTCCTTTCTGTTCAGAGAAACTGATCCCACCTAACATGTACCCCCACTGGTTCTCTGAAGTTCAGCAGAAGGACAGATCAAAAGGAAGATGAACCCACAAAGAGCAAGGTCACCTCTTTAAGAGACAGTGGCTTCAGTAGCCTCCCAACCTCCTCGTTTTTGGCTGGGGAGATGTCCTGTTCTCCCCATTCTCATGGACAAACCTACCAACAGCACACATACAAACTCTTCCTAGATCAGCTATAAAATAATGGAGGACTACATTTATCTTTACAAATAACCTGCACATAAATCCTCCAATCCAACCCCAAAGTGGGAGAATAAAACAGCTTCCAACAGAAAGGTCAGGAGAAGAGACTCTCTCCCCATTAGTGTAGAGCTCCACTGAGGAAGCATCTGTTATGTGTTTATCAGACACTGCTGGAACCAGCACCAAAACCAACAAGAATCATCTCAATGGCAATTTAAATGACACATTTGATAAATACTCCTAGTTGGGATAATGGGAGAGGGATATGAAGAATAGAATGATGCTTTCAAAAGGCAAATATTCCTCAACCAATAAGAGATAGTACAGGTCTGGAGTTTAACCTCACAACACTAAGAAAATCATCCCCTTTTAACAGCTAAAAAGTGCCAAAAAGATTAATAGCGTGATAAAAAGAAATTTAGAGGTCTGAGAAAAAGCTGGAGAAAGTGAGTTCTTTGATTCACTTATTCCATGCATGAGTGAGTGTGCGTGTTGTGTATACACACGTGTGTGATGGTCTAAGGACAACTTCTGGGAGTTAGTTTTTGCCTTCCATCATGTGGGTCCCGGAGATTGAACTCTGATCGTCAGGCTTAGCAGCAAGCACCCCTAACCACTGAGCCATCTCCCTGTCCCTATGGGTTTTCTCCTTTCACCAAGTGTGACCCCCAGACTGACTCAGATCTCCAGGCTCAGCAGCAAGCACCTTTACCTCCTGAGCCATCTCTACTTCAGACTTCATCTCTACCCCATACTTCTACCAAAAAAAAAAAACTTTCCATATTTCATTGAGCAGCATGATCATTTTAAATGAGACTCAAAATTAGAGCCGGGATTTTGGACCACCAACTGTATTATCTAATTACTACAGTATTATTGGAAAAGCAACTGAAGCACATCCAAGCGAAATAACAGAAATGTAAAGAACGCCACCTTCACCTGCACCTCTAAAGATTGATCCTCCTACCAACATTCTATTAGAATTAAAAGAAGGTGGTTGGCACCCACACACCACTTGCACTCTGCTTTAGCACATAGCCGTCCATCTAACCTCCCTCCAGAGCCTCTTTATAATTAGAGGCTCTCTCAGTGGAGCAGATGATTAGGCACAGGACTCAAATCCACATAAGCATGGATCACAGGAACGAGCCCAATAAACCACCCTGACACCCCTCGTCTGCCACCACCTCAGTCAATCAGTTAGCCCAGCATTCTGACCCTCAGTAGTGACTTGACTGCTTCTGTCTCTAAAATGTTGTTCTTTCCAAATTCTGAAAACAAATTGTATGTACTTTTGGGACAATTAAAGGTTATCATTTAAATGAGCACAGGTTGCACTTTTAAAACGATGGCATATTTATTCTATACTGAAAAAAAATCACTTGTTTGGTTTTATTTAGTTTTCTCAATTTGGAATTCATGTTCATTATATAGAGCTGAGCCAATGAAGTGAAAACCCAATCTCAGCAGAGAACATCTTCAGCAGTCATTCCCACTGCAGGTGATCTTGCGTCACTCCCAGGGTCACTGAGCAATGCCTCCTATACTGGGAACAGAAGCCCAGCCCTCAACACTGAGTGTACATACCACCACAGTCCTTGGGAGCATTTTTCATGATTATAGCATGTAGGGTGAAGAGAGAGGCAGAAGAACAACTGGGACCTGCTATCCAGACACCCTAACTGAAAATGAGACAGTTCCAGTGTCAGTGAGAGATCAGAGGACTACAGTGGACAGTGACCCCCAGGTGTGCAAACCCGAGTGCACACATGCATACAACACACACACACACACAACTGAACTACAGTTACCACACAGGTTTGTTGCTCCTCACTTAATAACCAAGAAGTTTAAAAAGATGAAGAAACCAACACACAGACCAGCACTCTAATTTCTTGCCCGCCAGACCTGGTGTCCTCTTTCGCCAACATCTCCATCTGCATTCTAGGAAGACTTTGAAATTTTCCATGTCATCAATTCCGTTTTCTGTCCTTCATCTTGTAATTATAATTACACCTTAAATTTTCTTGTAAGTTTTCCTGCCAAGTACTGGTTGTCTGAATAGCTGCCTCTGTTCCTCATTTCAAAATGTTCCATCTCTTTGTGTCCTGGTTAATATTTCCTAAAATATTCTTCTGATTTCCACTGGTATTTTCTTCAAAGTTTTGCTTTTTGTCTGAACTTTGAGAATAATGTTCCCTTTTCCCTTATTCTACAGAATGTGTCCAAAAACCTCATTTTTCTTTTAGTGAAATGTCCCAAATTATTTGTAATATTTCTTTTGCTTAAATAAATAAAACTGGGCGAACTTAATTCAATTCCTCTGATCTTATGTTTTAGATCGTGGTGATATATCACTGTGCTTCTGGAACACCACATTTCATTATGGTGTCCTCAAACCTGTACACCACATACCTAG
>CAJQZJ010000909.1:3519501-3547695 GCA_907164525.1 Lophiomys imhausi
ATGTCATTATGGTGTCCTCAAGCCTGTACACCACATACCTAGCTCCTATTTAACCCTTCCATGACCGTCTCCTCCCAAGCTGGGCCCCCGCCTCTTCCTCTTCCCGAATGGCTGCTCCAATGCTTTCAAGTCTTTTTTTTTTAATGTCTATATTCCATATAAGAGAGAATGCATGTGATATTTGCCTTTCTAAGACTAACTTCATTTAGCATGATCTCCAGTACCAGCCATTTTCCCAAAAATGATATCATTTCATTATTCTTAATAGCTAAATAATATTCCATTACTCGTGTTACAGTATTTTTTCTATCAGTTAGGCTGAGTCTGTAACTTGACTATTGTGAATAGTGTCACAGCACACACGGGCATATTCTGTCCTTCATCTTTTAATTATAATTACAAAATGTAATTGTGTCTCTTCTGTCCTATGTTGGCATGAATTCCTTCAGGTATATAACCAGGAATGTCATAGCTGGATCATTAGTTTTCTTAGGAGCCTCCATACTATTTCCATTGTGGCTGCACCAATTTATATCCCAACACTGTATAAGTGCCCCCCAACCCCATCCTTGCCAGCATTTGCTATTGTTTGATTTCTTGCTGACAGCCACTCTGACTAGGGTAAAACTGAATGAATGCCAATATCGTTTTAATTTGAATTTTCCTGATGGCTAAGGATAATGAACATTTTTTTCACATATTTATTGGGATTTTGTACTTCTTTCGAGAACTGTCTGCTCAAATACTATGCCCATTTACTGATGAGTTATTTTTGGTTTTTAATTTTCTGAGTTTTCTGTAGACTCTGGATTTTTTTTTTTTTTTTTGGTTTTTCGAGACAGGGTTTCTCTGTTTAACAGCTCTGGCTGTCCTGGAATCGCTTTGTAGACCAGGCTGGCCTTGAACTCGCAAAGATCCGCCTGCCTCTGCCTCCCAAGTGCTGGGATTAAAGGCGTGCGCCACCACCGCCCGGCGTAGACTCTGGATTTTAATCAGATGAATAGCTGGCAGATTTTCTCCCATGCTGGAGGCTCTCTTTATTCTGCTAATTATTTCCTTTGCTGTGCAGCTGCTTTTTAATTTCATGAAATCCTATGTCAAGTCTTGGGATTATTTCCAGTTATCGAAATATAATTACGTGTGTGTATATATATATATATATATATATACATATATATGTATATATATGTATATATATATACATATATATATATTTACGTATATGCCATCAGACCATTCTCTTTTGCCAGATCCACACTTGACAATGGACATGAGGTGAGGAGTCTTTGACATCATCACCAGGCGACTGGAGGTTCCCCCATACAGGTCTACTAGACCGACACTGGATCATCTCCCTCCCCTCACTGCCTGACTCTCACCCCAGATACTTGTAACACACGGAGGTATTATAAGAAACACTACAATCTCTAGAATGCACTACAAAGAGGGATATTTTTCTTTTCTTGCCATGCAATACTAAACTGTATGCTTGGAGGCTCAACATCCCAGGACTCCACACAATATGGTTGCCTTCTATACACAAACATAAAACACAGTGAGAACGAGACTTCCCTATCCAAGTATACTCCAAAGTGAAACCTGAGAGTTACAGGTTGGAATAAAGGAGGGAGCAACATTCTACCTGAAAAGTTCTAGTCCTATTTGCATTTCTGAGCCCAGGGCTACCTGGAGAGAATGCACACGGGGTCTTGCCCTTTGGGGCAGACAGACATGAATACAATCCACAGTACACCAGCCTCCAGCAGAGGAAAGAAACCTCGTGGACAGGCTAACTCTCAAGTCCTGGTTTCTGATGATGTGAATGTTCAAATGTTTCATTTTTTTCCCCTGTTGTTTTAAGCTTGTATTACATTTGTTTGATTGACTGACTGGGAGGAACAGGTACCACAGGGCATGTGTGCAAGTCAAAGGACAACTTGTAGGGAACTGGTTCTCCCCTTCCACCACGTGGGTCCTGGAGACTGAACTCACATTATCAGGCCTGATGGCAAGCAGCTCCACCCACTGAGGCATCTCATTAAACCAAATGTTTACTTTTTTCTACGTATTCTAGTGGGTATTTGAAGCTGTTTATTAGATGCCTTTTAAAATACAAGTTCACAATAGCAGGTAGACTTGTGCCTCTTAGCACAAGATCTCACATGTTCCAGTTTATTTTTCTCCTCTATGATGATGGTAATGGTCATCAAGCTCATATTGGAATTCCTAATCCTTGTAGTAACCTAGAACTCTAGAACTAGTAAAACAATCCACTTCTTTTTCAGAGTTCTGTTCTTTAGAATGTTATATATTTACTAGTTAGCTCTGTACTTTCTAGCAAAGTTTTTCCTGAAGAAAGACTCTAAGAGACGGACCTTCAAATACAGTCATATCACATGTGCCTCTCGAGGTGTCTTCTGGCTCTTTCTCAGGATGCACTAACAGAACCAGGTAAGATTATATAAGCAGTCTATGCTAGCCTTCCAATACCTTTCCGTGAATGTTGCCAAATGCAGGAAAGGTGAGCATGCACTTGGTCGTACCTGTTTACAGAAAAGCAGAACATTCCAACACCACAGATATTCTTTCCACTGCCCCAGTAACCCCTGATTAATGACCTCCACTTGCAAAGGAGACTACTTACCTTAACCATGAAATAATGAAGTCTATTGATCCAACAAGCTACTGCTATAGAGTGTTATTGATCACCCAATCTTTGGTTAAAATGGTTCTCATTTAGCAATTTCACTGTCACAAACACCTGGAGCAAACCACACTCATAATTAAAGAGTTTGGGGCAGTTAAAGTGAGAGGTGATGGACAGAAATCTCAGCTTTCTCCCATTTATTCTTGCTTCTGAGCTACTGTTTGTGCCAGAAGGGATATTGATTTTCTATAAAAATAAGAAAACAAGAGGCACCGAGGGGCTGCATAAGGTCAACTTGGGCTGGAGAAGGAGGGGACAGTTCTAGCACTCCATCTCTGTCACTTGCCTTCCAGGACAAGGGAATATTTTCTTTCCTGTGAGACCGGTCTCTAATACATCACCTGTGGAAGGCTCCTGATGTGACTTTAGGCCACTAGCAAACCAATCTGCTCATAGAAGAACTAAACTATATTCAGGAGGAAGAAACAATGTCCTGCTGAAGAGCAGAGAAATCAGGCTAAGTTCCGTCACCTAATGGATAAGTGATGCTCAGAAAGCCTGAATGCAGATTGGTGGGAAGTTATCTTACAGGATTTGCAAAGCCTCCGAGCATTCACTCCCATACACACACAGAACAACATTACAACAATAACTTGATCTCTATGCATAATAAATAAATAGAGCTACTGTGTTGCAACCATTTCTAAATCCTCACAATTCTTGGGTGGAACACAACTGAATAAAGAACAGAGACAGAAAAACAGAAAGAAATAGTGGCAGGGCAACTATTGTTAGCAATAAGTGAATTTAAGTAAACTAGAAATAAAGCCAATTAAGATATACACTTCCAAATCCAAAACACTTAATAGATGGTTTTTTAAAACACTATCCACCGACTAGTAAGGTTAATGATTAACTTCTTATCTCAGTAATTTTACAGTCGATCACGGTTAGTAATTTTACAAGGCTGATGTTGAGAACCCTCAACATGAGACAAAGTAAAGTTCAACACTTTGATCTCTATGTGACTGAACCATGGCACAGCCAACCAGCTTCATTAAAGAATAACCACAGGAATTCTTGAAAGTACTCCTTTTAAAACAGGAGGTAGGAAAATTTTGACATAACC
Source organism: Lophiomys imhausi (assembly GCA_907164525.1). Taxonomy (NCBI): domain Eukaryota; kingdom Metazoa; phylum Chordata; class Mammalia; order Rodentia; family Muridae; genus Lophiomys; species Lophiomys imhausi. The sequence goes on from CAJQZJ010000909.1 coordinate 3,523,278, forward strand.
AACTCGCCAGCAGGGAGCAACATACAAATTATAAGTATTTCTTTGCAGTCTAATGTTAGCCCTGTTAATACAATATGCTTAATACCTGAGGTCAGGGATAGGGGTGAAGCTCAGTGTCAGAGTATCTGCCCCACATGTACAAAGCTCTGAGTCCAATCCCCAACACCAAAGCAAAACAAAAGCCAGGCCACATGTCCACAATTCCAACATTTAGGAAGCTAAGGCAGGAGGACTGCAAGTTGAAGGCCATCCTGAGGCAAAGGTCCTATTGATACAGTAATAATGAGTTCAAAGCAGCTTGCAAATTAAAAGATGTTATTACCCTTCACTGTTGAGGAACAGTCTGGACATAGTCTGATACTAGAGAATGAGAAGCATTCTCTCTCCACAGAATGTATTTAGAGGGAAAAATACAAAAGCATTTCTATTTATAATGAAACAAGATAAATAGAGACAAGTCAAGGAGTGACTTAACATTCCTTTAAAAATTAGATTCAACTTATTTTTTTTTAAAACAGGGTCTCATATAGTCCAGGCAGTTCTCAAACTTGTTATGTAGCTGAGACTGTTCTTGAACTGCTGATCTTCCTTGCCTCTACTTGTCAACTGCTGGGACAAGAACATGCCACCATGCCTAGCAGTTCAATTATAAGAGTTCAGAGAATGTTTCTCAGTGCATGTCTACTACTATGACCCACCACCTAGTATTTTAAAAATTAAGAAACAGAGATTGGTAAAGAAAAATGTAATTATTTCAGTTTGGCCAAAAATGGGGAAAGAAAAAACTCCACTCCATTCCTGGAACAGTGCTACCATCTAGGATGAAATAACCCTGGAAACACTCTCATTAACTTACCTTGAGATAAGCTGTCTAGAACGTGTGAAATCTCTTCCTGGAAGGCAACTGCCTCCTCCGCTTGGTACTAGGATTTCAGCCTCTCCTTGCCCTAGCATGGGGCTCCGGGGAAATTTAATTCCTTAGGATCCACTGTTTCAATACCCTTAACAATGGACACTGAGAGCACAAGGGTCTCTCTTTTTCAAGGTACGTGTGTGTGATGGGGGAGGGGAGCAGAAGAAAGTATTACATCCCCTTGGAGCTAGAATTACAGGTGTAAGTCACTCAATGTGGGTGTTGAGAACTGATCTAAGGTCTTTTTAGAGCAAATGCTCTTAACTGCTAAGCCCTTTATCCAACCTCCACATGAGGGTCCCTTTTGAATGCCTCCTTCCCAGCCATGGCTTAGAGAGGACAAATGTCACACTATCACTTCACCCATTATTTCTTCACTGTGACAAGGACTTTGGCATCCCTGCAAGGCTTGAAGTCCTGGCCAAGAAGAGAGCCCAGAGGGGAGAACCAGGTCTCCTAAATGTGAAAACAACAAGAATTTCTCAAGAATTCCTCTGACCTCAGTGTCTCCAGGCTCTCAGATGACTAGAACTTAAGAGCCTGACAGCCTCAGGTAGTCAGGGACAGAGACAGAGGCAGCACTGCTTGAACCACAGGCCTGTGCTAGAGCTACTACAGCCTTAAGAAGAGGGCTGACAGTCTCTAGCACACGCACTAACTTCAGTTTAAACAGAACTTCTGGGGAAGAAAAAGACACAGGTAACATTCCAAAGGACTAGTTTAATTCTCCATTCTCAACTGTAAGAGTCTACGATGTAAACGCTTGATCTTTTTTTTTTAATTTATTTACCTTATTTTATGTACATTGGTGCTTTGCCTGCATGTATGTCTATGTAAGTGTGTCAGATCTTGGAGTTATAGACAGTTGTGAGCTGCGATGTGGGTGCTGGGATTTGAACTTGGGTCCTCCGGAAGAGCAGTCAGTGCCCTTAACAGCTGAGCCATCTCTCCAACCTATACGCTTGATTTTTAAAGCCAACTTGAATGCCTCAACAGGTTTCAGTATCATCAAAAGCTACAGTTTGCTGGGTAGTAGTGGCACACATCTTTAATCCCAGCACTTGGGAGGCAAAGGCAGGAGGATCTCTGCGACTTCAAGGCCATTCTGGTCTACAGAGTGAGTCCCAAGACAGTCAAGGCTACACAGAGAAACCCTGTCTTGAAAAGCCAAAAAAAAAAGCTACAAGTTGATTAAGCAATTCTTGTTTGATTAAAAAATAGTGTGATATGGAGGAAGAGTGATTAGAAGTGATTAGAAACTTAGAAGAAAATTACAAATTGTGAGCCTACCACAACACAGCTGAACATGCTATCAAAATATAGTTACAGTTAGTAAAAAAATGTTTAAAAGTTAAATTAACAACTATTCAGAACAAGAGAAAGCACTCGGGAGGCAGAGGCAGGCGGATCTCTGAGTTCAAGGCCAGCCTGGTCTACAAAGTCCAGGACAGTTAGGGATACACAGAGAAACCCTGTCTCGAAAAGCCAAAAAAAGAGAGAGAGAAAGCAGACCCACACAGCTGTTACGTGATACCGACAGCCTTGACTTAGTGTACCCACGCTTTACGTCTTTGGGGATGGAAACTTTAGAAAAATAGGGTCCTAAGAAAGGTTACTTGTTCTACAACTGTAAACACAACAGGTAGCAAAACCTGGTAAAATAGGAACTTGGAAATCAGGTTTGACTCTCAGTTTGTACACTAGGTGACCTTGGTAAATTAACCAAATTCTAAAACCAGTTTCCTCTCCTAAAAATACAAATACTGAGGCTCTTCCATACAGTAGAATTGTAAGCATTACATAAGGATATCCAGCAGGCATGCAGTACAGTGCCTACCACACAAGATGCGCAACAAACCTGAAGTGCTCAACCCACCTAACAGCCACCCCTAGCAGCATCTGAATGGTGCAAGGAAGAGAGGTGGGAACATGGCAGAGCTGCTAAACATCCTCCAGCATGCCAAAAGACTCTGCCCCAGACATGAAAGGCATCTTCATTGAGAGGCTACATATTAAGTCTAACAATACTAAAAAGGGTCAAGCTGTCATGAATCCATGTTTTCAGGGTGATGTGACATGGAGAGTTACTAAAACTACACTGGCATTTTAAACATGCAGCCATCAGAGTATTTGATCACATGTGATACAGATTAAAGGGACTCACACTATCATTTTCAAAGCCCGCTGTGTATGCATATAACTTAAATGTCTGCCATAGACACTCAAGGACTGGTAAGACAGATTAGTGAGTATGTAAAGGAACCTGTTGCCAAGCCTGATGACCTGAGTTTGAAAACACACACACACACACACACAGAGAGAGAGAGAGAGAGAGAGAGAGAGAGAGAGAGAGACAGAGAGAGAGAGAGAGAGAGAGAGAGAGAGAGAAGCAGCTATGGAGGCAGCTCAGCAGCTAAAGTGCTCACTGAGCAGGCATGAAGACTTGAGTTTGGAGCCCTGATGCCCACATGAAAGCCAGGCACAGCAGTGCATCTCTGTAATCTTACTGTGAGAGCTGAGACAGGTGGATTCCCAGAGCTTGCTGGCCACCTAGTCAAGCCAATCGGTGAGCTGTGAGTTCACTGACAGACTATTCCCCAAAACAAGGTGAAAAGTGATAGAGTAAGACGCACATCATCCACCTTGGACCTTACTTGCACTCCACACACATACAGTCACACACTCGCAAAACAGGAAACGCACTCAATACAGTCAAATTCTAACTAGCAGAGAACAGAATTACAGCCCCAAAGTACAAAAAGCCATGATTCCTAGAAAGCAGACTGCCTAGACCTGGTACCTGCATGTCTTCTCTGTCACAATTGTTAATGCCAGCCTCTGCTGATACCTTGGTTCTAAATAGCAGTATCTTTGCAAGAACAGCAAATCATTTTTAAAACAAACTCTTGGTTACGAATTTGAAGTACATGTTTGAAACTATTCTTTGTAACTTCTGTTACACAGAGCCTTCTTGACATAGTGAAACAGATTCATAAATAACACTTTGCAAACCAGATATCCCAACTGACTACAGGAAGGCTACAAAGGCAAAACCAGCATGGCTAGTTTAGAAGAGAGTGGAACTCATTGAGAGACAGTGGGTTTGCACTCTGGGTGAAATTAGCCAGGGAAATCCTTGCTTTAGGAAGGGAGATCTCACCATTCTGACATGTTCTCATCAGAGCCCTGCTTCTGGTCCTCTGCTTCACATTCCATCCTCTCTTTCCTTCCCGTTTTGCTTAGGAAAGCCCTATTTTCTGCTGATTCACACAGCCCATGGCCTGATGAGGTCCAGGGAGTATTCTCCTTCCAGCGGGATAAACGCTGTTTCTTGGCAGACTTGAACCTGCAGCCTCTCTCATAACTCCAATCTGACACTTTCAGCTTCTGCTGAAGGCTGGCGGCCACCTCTGATGTCACTCTCTTCACCTTCCGCCGTCGCCTCAGTGGTCGGCAAGGTGCATTTTCCGTGAAGGAGTCAGATTCATGCCAAGAATGTTGCTTACTCCTAATGATGGCACTGAGTGCTGGGTGCCGTTTGGCCACCACAGTGTCATCAGAGTCACTGAAATTGGTGAGTGGGGCCACTTCTCGACAGTCCTTGGTGGCCTCATCCAGACTTGACTCAGAAGCCTCGCTGAAGCAGCAGGCATGCTCTGCCAGGTGAGCAAAGTCAGACCGGCGCTTCCGGCCTCGGCGTTTCCGAAGCTGCCGCCTCTGCTGCCTGGGGCTCAGGGCCATCTCCTCCCACAGCTCACCAAGCTTATTCTGCTCAGATGTCTGCTCCAAGGCTGAGGCTAAGTCATGTACCAGCTCATCCATGAGGCCACATCTGCCAGAGAAAAAAGAAAAAGAGCTTGAAAAGACCTGCTGTTTTCCAGTAATTTTACTAAGCACATAATGACATCGTGGCTCCCTGCCTGGCTATAGAAAACACTCCTTTCATCCAGCTACACTTACCACTGTTTCTACCAACCACGCGCACTTAAAGCCAAAGAATAGGTGTCTGGCCCTTATTAAATACTTGAAATCAACATATTCAATAGCTCACCAGATGAAAACTGGGGTATTAGCAAGAACAAACAAATAGAGCTTATGCCTTTCTCTGGTTAGATGTGTCCCTTGGTTGCCTGATCATAAGAAAATGTCTTCATAGGAGAGGAACAGCAAATCACACAACTTCAACACCATGGGAGAGCTAAAGCAGTACCAGACAGGATCCAGTCATAATAGATGGCTGCGAAGTGGTCTGGGATACCTGCTAAAAATGCTTGTGGTAGAGGGGAGAGAAAGAGCTGAGTGGGACCAACAGGAAGACTTTGCAGTGTTCAGAGTCAAAGAGCCTATAGTGACCCAAGTAGGTACTCAGAATGGGGGGGGGGAGCCCACACCTGATACTATCATGGTACTAACTGGCACCTGGAAGTTACTAGAAATAGACTGCTGTAGAGTATAGCACTGATATTATCATCATTGTTGTATAGGAAGGACTTTCTCATCCTGGTCACCCTGATTATGTGTTTTAGTGCCAATCACACAAAAGCAGGACAAAAATAAAACTAAAATGGAGTTGTAGGGTAAAGTCTCTTAAGATTTCTGGCTAACAGAAGCAATCCTTTCAATGCATGCTTAGTGGAGGTAATTTTCAAATTTTCATTTTTCAAAAGAAATTATACCATCTGTGCAACACTTAAATTTTGTATACTAAAATAGAAATTTCTCCCAGCTCTTGTTAAGAACAAAGTACATCTCGGCCATAGTTAGAGCTTAAAGCTGAGCTCAGACCATATTTCCCTTCATGCAATTTACATTTTGCTTTCTATAAATTATTCTCACAGGGTCCCTATGTCAACAAATTCAAAAGCAGGAAAAGTCTGGTTTATGTGTCACATCTGTAAGACCAATGGGGCCATCTAGCTCCAAAACTACCACCCAAACAAACTTCCTCAAAATGTCAAAAGCCTAACCCATAAAAAGACCATTTCCCTGTAACAATCGGCAGTCATTAAATATGCCAGGACTGTGGTTTAGAAGACAACTACTGTCCCTAAGCCCAAAGCAGGTAAGTGGGAACAGCATGTCTAAGTCTCTAATAAAGAACTACAGCTTTGAAACTCAGGTAGAACTGCACAAAGTTTAACGTGGGACAAAAGTACTAAACAAAGTGTTGTCAAATGCTGGCGCAGAATTCTTCCGCGTCTCAAAGGGGACAGATAGAGAACCCTTGTGCACCTACACCTCCAGTCTCATTCTCCGGAGCACAGCCTAGAGACCCCGGTCTGCGCCACTCCCAGGACCCTCGCTGGTGGGCCGCAAAGCAACGAGCCAGTCTCCAGGTCAGAGAGATGGGAGGTGGGGAGGCCAAGAGTCAACTTCTCATTTGGATTCACCTGAGACTGGGGGTCAGCTGTCTAGGGCAGAAACTGTCTCAAATCTCGTCCTGGGGACGGGGTTCCCTCTATGATGGTGGGGAAGGGTGTCACACCACCGCCACAGAGATGGGAAAAGCCGTGTTTCGGAGGACTCTCCACCACGGCCAGCCCGTCCTCGAGGGCTAGGAAGATCCCTGCTCGGGACACCAAGCCTGAGCTCTCGCCGTCGCCCACCAACAAGAGAGCGAGCGTGGAGGGGGCCGTCGCCGCAGAGACCGCCCAACCCTCAGCGCCCAGGCTGGAGAGACGCGCGCCTACAGCAGTAAGGCCCAGCCACCCTTCGGTCACTCGCCGCAGTCCCGCGGGGTCCTCGGCCGTCCCGCCGCTACCCGGAGCCCCAATCCCTCCTGGCGCGGGCCCAGCCTCGCAGCCATCCTTTCCCTCACCGGCAGCCGCAGCCACTCGCATCCGGCGCCGCCTTCGGGGATGAAGCTCTCAGCCCGGGCTTCCCTCTCTGACCTCATTTCCGGTCCGGGCCGGAGAGGTGGAGCTGCAACAGAAAGGGAGGGGCGGGCTACCGGAGGGGACGGGAGCCCCCTGCACTTCCGCCCTACGGTGCGCCCACTTCCGCTCCGCGGTGGGCGGGGCCACTGGGAAACTAGGACGTCGGGCTGGAGGCAAGGAAGGACGCAGTGGGATAGTGTGGAGCTAGCAGCCCCTGAAGCCTGAGACAAGACCTCTCCCTTAGGGTGCTGACGTTATGGAGAAGTGGGTCACATGCCATCGCTTTAAGTTACTCAGGACATTAAAGGTGTACGTGGCTTGAACAAAATGGCAAGTCATACTGCATTATAACTCAAAAGCATAAAAATATTATGAGCTCATACTGAGTGAGTGAAAAAGTGGAGAAGTGACAAATTTCCCTTAGAAGACATATGCTCTATTGAAGCATAACCCCCTCCTCAAGCCTTTTGAACTGTGCATAGCAGCTTCCTTCTGAATGATGCAAAATTGAATGGGCAAAAAGGAGTCACTTTACAATGGAGAACCTGGCAAGCGTTACCATGGCCAAGATTAAGGTTGACATCAACAATTATATTGATAGCACATGAGCTTGCTGTATAATGACAATGGCACTTTATGGAGCTTTTCTTCCAAAACTCATAACCCCGGTCTAATTTCAAGAAAAGAAGAAAGAATGCCGGGCGTGGTGGCACACTCCTTTAATCTCAACCCTGGGGAGGCAGAGACAGGCGGATCTCTGTGAGTTCAAGGCCAGCCTGGTCTACAAAGTGAGTCCAGGACAGCCAAGGATACACAGAGAAACCCTGTCTCAAAAAAAAACTAAGGAATGGAAGAAGGAAGTCAGACCAAAGATGGTTGAAAACTAGCCTATACAATGCCTAGCCTATACAATGCCTCACCAGTATTCTTCAAAACTATTAAGGACATCAAAGATAAGGAAAGCCATCTAAGAAACTGTCAAAAGCTTAGAGTGAAACATGACAACTAAAAGGCATATTATATACTGGGTGGGATACTGGAATAGAAAAAAAGAGAATCAGATGGTAAGTAAATCTGGATAAAGGATAGACTTCAGTTAATAATAATAATGTAGTAAAGGTTGATTAATTATGTAGGTGTTGTGGATAATTTTATGTCAACTTGATGCAAGCTAAAATCATCTGAGAGGAGGGAACCTCAATTAAGAAAAATGGCTCCATAAGACCTGGCTATAGGCAAGCCTGTAGCGCATTTTCTTAATTAGTAATTAATGGGGGAGGGCCCAGCCCATTGTAGATGATACCAATTCTGGGCTGATGGCCCTGGGTGTTATAAGAAAGCAGACTGAGCAAGCCGTGAGGAACAAGCCAGTAAGCAGCACCCCTCCATGGCTTCTGCATCAGCTCCTGCCTCCAGGTTTCTGCCCTGTTTGAGTTCCTGTCCTGACTTCTTTCAGTGATGAGCAGTGCTGTGGGAGTGTAAGCCCAATAAAGCCCTTCCCTCTCTAAGTTGGTTGGTCATGGTGTTTTATAACTATGAAGAAACCCTAACTAAGACTCTGGGCATGGTGGAACATGCCTATGATCCCAAAACTTGGAAGGTCAAGAAAGAAAAGTTGCCAATTTGAGGCTAGTCTGAACTACACACCAAGTCCCAACCAACATGGCAAAACCTGTGTAAAAAAATGTATCAATTATGATAAATTACTATATAATATAAAATGTAAACAAGAGAAATTGGGTATATGTAGTTCATATAGAAGCTGTAGAATCTTCATAATTTTTATAAATCTACAATTAAAAATGAATATGAATTTTGGCTCAAAGTTTTTTCTAAGACTTATTCTATGGAAAAATTGAAATGGACCTTTAAAAATGTTAAATATGTAAATTTATTTCTGCAGAATTCATTGCAGAAAAAAGATAATGCTACTGGCTAAAAATAGAAGTACATTACAAGGATTAATTAATGAAATCATGATACACCTATGAAACAAAATTCCTTGCAGCCTCTCAGAATTGATGTCATGAGATAGGTAAAGCATGGAATTACCATGCACAAGGCCCTGAGTTCCATCACAGCAATATAAATAAAAATTGATGTTGCAGGAGATTATTTGATGACATGAAAAGTTACTGATATAAGTCATGCTTGGTGGTGTATGCCTTTAATCCCAACACTGGGGATGCAGAGGCAGGCCTCTGTGAGTGTGAGGCCAGCCTGGTTTACATAAAGAGTTCTAGGATTGTCAGGACTACATAAAGAGACCCAGTCTCAGAAAAAAAGTTACTGATTTATGATTATGTATTTCTACATATTACATTTCATAAAATGACTTTTAAGAAAAAATAGAATTTGACTCTTCATATATAAAATAAATCAGACTATGCTTACACAGGAATAGGACCAGAATGTTACAGTATATAACATTCCAAATGCTGGGCGTGGTAGCACACACTTTTAGTCCCAGTATTCATTAGGCACAAGCAGGCACATCTCTATGGGTTTGAGGCCAACCTGGTCTACATAGAGAGTCCGGGCTAGCCAGGGCTACATAATGAGACCCTGTCTCAAAAAAAAAAAAATCGGGCAGGAGAGATGGTTCAATAATTAAGAGAACTTGCTGCTCTTTCTGAGGACCTGGGTTCAATTCCCAATACCCACATGGCAGCTCACAACTGTCTGTAATTCCAGTTCCAGGGGACCCAACATCCTAGAACAAACACAAATACAGACAAAACACTGATACACACAAAATAAGAAAATAAATAAATCTTTTTTAAAAATCAAGATAGTTTTGTATAAATACCTATGTCTCCAATCTGTTGTTTTGTGGATTCCCAGAATTGCTTGTCAGTAAATTATCTGTGTAAAGAATTAGGGGAAGCCGGGCGGTGGTGGCGCACGCCTTTAATCCCAGCACTTGGGAGGCAGAGGCAGGCGGATCTTTGTGAGTTCAAGGCCAGCCTGGTCTACAAAGCGAGTCTAGGACAGCCAGAGATATTCAGAGAAACCCTGTCTCGAAAAACCAAAAAAAAAAAAAAATAAAATAAAATAAATAAAATAAATAAAAAATAAAAGAATTAGGGGAGTGGGAGCTGGAGAAATGGCTAAGAGGTTAGTATGAGTTCAGATCCTCAGTCTTCACACAAAAACCCAGAGTACTAACCAGCTCCTGTATTCTCAGTGCAAGTTAGAAGGACCTCAGGGCTTGCTTGAGAGCCCATATCTGAAGTCATTCTGTGTACACACGCATGTACGCATAGGGCACGAATGAAGTTGCTCACCAAGAGTTAGGGGAGATGGATTGACAAAGAAAACAAACTTGGAGCCAGAGTGACAGAGACACTGATCAGCAAGAGAAGTCAAAGAAGGAAATGGGTTGGTGGAAAGAGGATTCATTCTGTTTTGATCTTGATGAATTTGTGACTCCCACAGGACAGGAAATATGGAAATATTCACTAGGTACGCGCAGCCATCAGTCCTCTGTTCCGCTTAAGTGAAAATCCCCTCCCATGGCTCTCATCTGTTTCTGTAGTGTCAGTTTCCTCCATCTACACTGAAAGCTCCCAAATGTCTTAAATTCAGCTTTAGTGTCTGCTTTCTGCTAGATGTCATATGTGCACACCCCACCACCGTCTATATATACATATACGTGTGTGTGTGTGTTTCAAGACAGGGTTTCTCTGTGTATCCCTGGCTGGACTGGAACTCACTCTGTAGTCCAGGATGGTCTTGAACGAGATTCACCTGCCTCTACCTCCTGAGTGCTGGGATTAAAGGCATACGCCACCACCTCCTGGTTCCTTCTTTTTATCTAGCCTGTTATTAAAGCTAAGCCTCAAGATGCCTCTCTTACAGGGTCCTGGAACCCATCCTTTTTGTTTGTTTGTTCTATGCAATTGATAGTCACTCACTCTGCTAGATGACACAACTGCTTTACTGGTCCTAGCACTTGTCACCCCTCCAGAAAAGCTATCTTTTGCTTCCACCACAGCGAACTTTCTAAAAGACAAATTCGATCAAGTCATTTTATCCATGGTCTACTGCGGCCCGAGACACGCTTGAGCACAGAGTACCACTTGCTGTTTCTGGAACACCCTGGGGCTTTGGGGGTGATTTAAGAGCTCAAAGCTAAATCTTCACTTCCATGAAGATTCCTCCTTGCTGGCTTGTCCACTCCTCTGGCCCTCTCTCAACGCTTATCAGAATCTTTATTACGGCCCTTTCTTCATTCAGCATTGAAGAAGAGGCAATTATGAGCAAGTTTGCCTCCCCCAACTAAATCACTCAGCAAGCAAATATTTACTGAGCACCTTCAGCTTCCCTGGCCCCTGGATTAACCCTGGAGATATGACTATGTAAACAAAACAAAGCCTATTCCACCACCTCTGGGAGGCCCAGCCCTATCCATTGCCTTACTGGTAGGCAAGTGCTTGATAGACTCAAAAGTCAAATAAGTTTTCGTGTGTGTGTGTGTGTGTGTGTGTGTGTGTGTGTGTGTGTGATTTCATTTTTATTAAATGATGAACCAGGAAATTAGAAGCACTTGCCACAATCCTAAGATAAATTTTTAATGAAAATTTATGGTAAGATGGCAGCCATGAGCAAAGATTCCAGATAAAAGAGCTAAGGAGGCAGCTCATTTTGAAAGAGTTCTTGCCTAGTGTGCATGAAGTCCTGAGTTCAGTCTTTGGAACTGAATAAAACTGGCATAGTAGCACACGACTCAAGTCCCCACACTCAGGAGGTAGAAGCAGGAGGATTAGAAGTTTACAGTTGTCCTCGGCTACATTGAGGCAAACCTGGGATATGTGAGAAACTGTCTCAAGGGAGAGAAAGGGAGGAGAGGGGAAAGAGAAGGGAGAACAGAAATAGAGAGAAGAGAGGAGCAGGGAGGGGAAGAAAGAAGAGAGGGGTGACTGTCTCACTTTCCCAGTCTGGTTACAATCACAGTTCTCAGCTGTGTCAGCAGACATCTGGCTCGGTAAACATCTGGTGACTAAATTCTCCATCCTCTCACCAGCACTATTCTTTTTCATTTCCCCCATTTCCAGCTCAGATCTTCTCTAAACTAATCCCAGACATCCTGGAAAATTTCCAGAAGTTTATTGTTTTTTCCAGCAACCAAAGAGGGCAAGAGTATTAGTGTTTACTTAGAAAACAAGTGATTCCCAGCCATGCACCCTCCTCCTCTGCCCCTGAACACTCTGGCATCTTCTTCTACCAGAAACCTCCCTAGAGGCAGGGACTTAGAAACAGGGGGATGCTGATCACTTCTTGGCAACAGTGGTGGCAGACACAGAATTGCCTTAAAGCATGTCAAGAGAGGTCTGTGTTGTGGTCCGGGATGACAGAGGATCACCCAATTCTCCTACGCCACACCATCCTTCCTATCTCCCTCTCTCCAAACCTGTTGGATTCTGTGGTTTTGTTAAAGTGGTCTTCACCAAGGTTTCCAATAAGCAGGCATCATGTGAAGGGTTCAAAGTTATTACCTCCTTCAACCCTCCTGTTGTGTAGCCATTTGAAATATTCCCACTCTGAAAAAGGAAGGGGGCTCTTCAAGACAAAGGAAGTAAAGGAAACGTGTAAGGCTAAGGAAGTACACAAACTTTTTTTTAAATACCGAAATCTGCCTTTATTAAAGTGAACATAGCCAATTCCCCAGACCTAATCTGTGGTGGTTGAAGCTGCCTTCAGCTGCCTGTTGCCAATGAGGCCAGCACCAGCTAGCAGTACCCCACAACCCTCCTGACTATGTGGCAGAAATACTCACTCCAAATATGTAAACGACATTTTAGCAGAAAGCAAACTGTGCTGATTTCAGTGCTTTTAGTGAACTGGCATTTTCAGTAAACTTTTTCTGAGCAGCAAAGGACAGGTTTGGTGTTTTGTTGTTGTTGTTTTTTCAGAAATCTTAGAACTGGATACAAAGGTCGGCTGTAGACACAGTCAATAAATATCATACAATTTCTAAAATGAAAACAATTTCCCATTCAAACTTCTTTTATGAAGACATTCAAACACGCTGACCCGAGCGAGTCTCCACCCTATGATCAGGCGCCATTACAGCTGGCCAACATGCGGCATCAGGCAACGTGCAAAGGGGTGAAGGGAAGCCAGAGAGCGCAGGTCACATTAAACTTATCCTGAAAAACTTCAAGTGAGGGGGCCACAGCCCAGGGTCTCACTCCACGATGTCCCTTATGTGGGGATCTCATGGTCAGCAGGGCTACCGCAGCCGTGCCCCTGGAAGCACAGCGTTCTGATTCCCGTACACTCCGTGCCCAGCATCCATGTGTGCAGGGCTGAGAGGGTCTTCTTCTCTGTTCTCTAGAAACTTCTGTAAAAAACTGTCTATGGCTCATCACACGTTGTGCCAAATGGATGAAAATAATAAATAAGGATCCTATCAGCACATCTTCTCAGAGTCCCGGCTGCCATGGTCACTTACGAGTCTGGGTCTTCTTTGGCACTGTGGGCCACTTGAATTGCCACAAGTGGTTATGGATCGTGAGTGCATCCACACTGACGGACATGGTCTTGGCTGGGGTTAGGTTAAACTGCTTCCGGTCTGAGCTGTATTTATATAGCTTATCAATCATCTTCTTGGTGATGCTCTTTCTCCTGTGCCAGTGAGTTTGTAGATTTCTTCAGTGTCGGGTTGGTAGCAGTAAAGTGCCCTGAACTGGCACCCCATGTCTGGGAACAGAATGATGTACTGGCTGGCATCATTCTTCTCCAGCTCCTCCAATATTGAATTCTTGTGAGATTCATTCACTTTTCCAGCCAGACAGCAGTGGGAGATGGCATTGTGAATAATTGGTTTGTTTGATTTGCTACTGGGCTCCTTAAAGAGTTTAGGACCTGTGTTCTCGGCCACAGAGGCCAAAGAGGAAGCTGCTGATGCAGTCTCCCAGTCTCGGTCTGTGCTTCTACTGGGGTTGCTGCTTAGGATGGGTAAGGCTTCCAGTGATTCAACTCGGTGAGAAGGTGTGCCCTCCCGTATGAACACTCTCTGGTTCTGTTGTTGCTGCAGATGCCAAGGATAGGCTGGAGCCAGAGTGAGTTCGGCTCAAATTATCAGGGGTGGAGGAGCACTTGGTTCCAGAGTCACTGCACGATTCTTCCCTGTGAATGGACTTCGACCGAGACTTTTTAGGCTTCGATTTAGGTTTGCCAAGTCCTTGCTCCTCCAAGGCCTGCTGCTGCTTCCTCCGCAAGTATTCCTGTTTAGTGAGCTCTCGCCTAGCCTTCTTCTCCTCCTTCCCTAGTCAATCCTCTTCTGTCTTACACTGGGCTTCATCTTGCTTAAGCTCTAGCTGCTGCTTGCGTGCACAAGCTTCTTCAGCCTTGCGCTGTTGTTTCAGAATGAAGGCTGCCCGCTTTTTAGCAAGCTCATCTTCTGCCTTCTGTTCATCCTTGAAGAAGAAACCAACCCCAGGCTTCTGGTCACCATCTCCACCAAGCTCCACTGAGCTTTCATGGCCAACTACTTCTCCATCCTCATCAGGGGCCCTCAGGTCAGAGAGGTCCACCTCAATGAGGCTGGCCTTGCTCCTCAACGGCTCTTCCATTGGGGTGTGATCTTTGCCTGTGAAGGCAGAGGAGTTCAGCCCTGCCTCTTTTACACTTGTATCCAGACCTTCTTTAAAGTTCATCTGTTTTGATACAATGTTTGCATCTTTGCAAGAGATCAGAACAAGTGTCTGATGGTTGCTCTCATCATGGAGCCTTTAACTGTCAAAGAGACACTTCTCAGGGAGATCCCCACCTGGGTCAGAGGGTGTCCATGGATGGGTGCTTGGGGGCAAAGACCACCCATGGGAGTGTGTCTCCACATTGGGTGTTGGGGTTTTGCTCTGAGAACAGCCCTGCTGCCTGTCTTTTGAAACCTTCAGTTAAGCTGGCCTTCCCAGATGGGAATTCCAGCCCTGGCCAAGCCATGGGGGTTTGTGGTGCCCAGGCACACCAGTTGGAGAGAGTGGCTCAACAAAGTGGACTGGGGCCTTTACCTGGTGGTCCCGGCAGTTATTTTTAGCGCCTGGTGTTGGCACTGTGGGGGACTTCATGAGAAGTTGTGAGATCTTCAGTATAGCCTGCTGCAGTGTATTGATGGTCTCATTAAGCTTTTCTTTTTTTTTTTTTTTTTTTTTTTGGTTTTTCGAGACAGGGTTTCTCTGAATATCTCTGGCTGTCCTGGACTCACTTTGTAGACCAGGCTGGCCTCGAACTCACAAAGATCCGCCTGCCTCTGCCTCCCAAGTGCTGGGATTAAAGGCGTGCGCCACCACCGCCCGGCTCATTAAGCTTTTCAATGGACAGGTCACATTCATTCACATCTACATCGCCAACACTGTCCTCTAGGAGAGCAGTGGAATGCACTCTGTGCTTCTGTCTGTCACGCAGAGAAGCAGGGTCCCGGGGTTTATGTAGCTGGACAAATGCCACATCCTGAGACTCACTGAGATCTCTCTTCTCCTTGACAAGTGCCATCCACCCAAATCCCCCCCATTGTGCTGTGTGAGCTCCTTCGTGAAGTGTTCGGGCCTCAAAGGCTTCAGGGCACCATCAGCCTTCCCCTTCTTCACCACATGCAGAAAGGCTGCCTTGCCCAGCCTCAGACGCTGCCATGCAGACAGTGCCTCCACCTTTTTCTTCTGGGCTTCAATCGCCCTGCACTTTTCCTCCAGCTGCATGTGCAGCCGCACCAGCTCAGAAGCCAGCAGGCTGGCAGGGTCCTTGCTGTGCCTGCCAGGGCTCTGCTCCCTCTTCTGGTGCCATGTTGTCAGAGGGGCTGGGCAGCTTTCCGATGCATCTGGGGTCTTCTGGGAGCTGCTAGTGCTGGACTTGGTCTCACAGCTTCCTTTGAGCAAAGCTGGTCAGTCATCTTTACACTTCCACTTGCCATGAACATGCTGCTGAGCTGTGAGGTCGTGCTCAGACACGGGCTCCAGCGATCACCGGCATCATCCTTGTCTTCGTGTTCCTTTACCTTCATATCCTCTTGCGGTTTGGCTGACTCTTCCTCACCAGCCTATCCGGGGATAACCACAGGATGGTCCTCACTATGAAATCCTGCTCTGCGTCCTCTACGTCCACCACGTCAGAATATGAGTCCTGCCTCAGGATGGTCCAGGGTTCTGAGTCGTGGGAGCTGGGGCTCTGTGAACCAACATACCACCTCCCTTCATCTTCCTCAACCGTGCCTACATGGAGGAAGAAGCCATCAACAGCCTGGCCCTGAGGTAATGGGTTCAATCTACCCAGGACCAGAGGCTGTCCGTCCCCTGTAGCTTCTAATGACTGTGCTCCTACCTCTGCAGGATCAATGCTTGCAGCAAACTCTGAACAAGGGATTGGGGTGAAAGTCCTGTTCAGGTCACGACCACCATGGCTACCAGTCACTTTCTTCCATACCAGAGGCTGGGAACCCTCACTAGGCCTCTGGGACATGATGGTCCTTGGCCTCCCTTCTCCACGTTCATCTCCCTTAGTGATAATCTGCTTTCTTTGGCTGGCCGAAGTACTGCCGGCATCAGGGGCTCTAAGTAAAAACTGTCATACACAAACTTTTTAGGTGTCAGGAAGAGTCACAAAGCCCATTCCCAAGCTTATGTAAGTAGTGATATAACTGCTAGAGAGAGCAAACTCTCCCACTGGCCTGCAAGACCTGCAAGGAGCTTTACGAACAGAGATTTGTCCCATGTGGGGGCAACTTGCCCCATGCCTTTGAGTCATCCATGTTCCTGTAAATGGCCCTTTACCTGGCCTCTTGTAAGTAGCCACAATACTCACCGGTTCACTAAGCTAGACTTGGGTGGAATCATTGCTTTGGTCTGTAATCCGTGCCCTATCTGAGGTAATTATACATAGCCATTTGTTCACATCTCCCCAGGTGGAAAAGTACTCACACCATACTATCTCAATAACATTTCATATCAGTGGCTATCCACTTCCTCTGGCTGCTGCAACAACTCACCACACACGTAGTGGCTTCAAACACCAGTTTACATCCTCACAGGTCTGAATGAAATTGGATGCAGGCCTCATGGGGCTAAACTCAAGGCACCTGATAAACTATGTTCCTTTCTGGAGGCTCTGAAGAAAAATCTTTCCCCTGGACTTTGCCTTCACCTAAACCCCACCCACCATCTTTGGCTTACGGCTGCAAAGGCAAGGATATAGAAACTCTTTGTCCTGTGTTCTGTCCTTACACGTCTCTCTCAGCATAGCTGTGAGGGGTTCTCTGTTCTAGAAGCTCATGAGCCTAGACTGGGTCCAGTCAGATAAACTACATCGTCCTCCCAAGGTCCTTGACTGGTTGGATTGGGTGGGGGGTTGGTTTGTTTGTTTGAGACAGGGTCTCACTATGTAGCCCTGGCTTGCCTGGAATGCTCCACGTAGACTAGGCTGGCCTTGATCTCACAGATATCTGCCTGCCTCTGTCTTCTAAATCTTGGGGATTACAGGCATATTCTACCACTCAAGGTCTTTAACTTTGATGACATTGGTAAAAATCACCCCCCCCACGTCACAGATTGTGTGAGGCCATTTTTCTCCCTAACACACTGTATAGATGTTACACATTGTACAGATGTTACAGAAGAGGAAAAACTAGAGCTACAAAGAAGCTAAAATTTGCCTGAGTCCACACAGCTGGGAAAGAAGGAGCCAGGAATGAAATCTAGCTCTGTCTGACTACCCAGCTTTATATATGCTGGGTTCATGTATTCCTACTCCACCCTCCCTGTCACTGTTGCTCTCAAGAACACCTGTGGGTCCCTACTAGTAGAAAGCTCCCTTTCTACTTCCCAATGGCATTCCCACATGTGACTTTGCTAATGCTGCCATGATAAAATATTGGGCAGCTTGCCCAGTCAAAATTTGTTTTCTCCATTTCTAGAGACCAGAAATCTAAAATCAAGGCGTCCCACAGGATTTGTTTCCTCTGAGGCCTTTCTTCTCGTTTATTTTATATTTTTGTTGTTTGTTTTTTAGGTTTTTTTTTACTTGTTTGCTATTTCTGTTTTCAGCAGTGCTAAGCATCATACATGTCAGCAAGCACTCTACCTCTGAGCCACAGCCCAAGATCAGCCCTCCCTCCTTAGCTTGCAGATGGCTGCCTCTTCGGATGGATAGATACCCTTCCAGGCATGTGCTCTCCTTGGGTCTGTGTGTGAAAGTTTCTTTTTGTCAACTCACCAGTCAAACTGGATTAGGGTCTACCCTCACAGCTTCATCGGAAGTTAGTCACTTTTTTGAAGGCCCCCATCTCCCTCCAAGTCCAGTTACATTCTGAGGTATTAGCGGATCCAATGCATCCCATAATACCTCAAATCCATATACTGAAAGATTGCTTGATCCTTACCCCCTCAGTCTCTATGTAGATTGTTTCAATACTGGGTACACGGCTCAACGACTAGCAATGGGGCGTGAGGAGACTAGCTGGGATTCTTCGGAAGAGCATGTCTGTTCCCACATGGAATCACAGCAAGAGACTGCCTCTCCTCTTTTTTCTAGTAATTGGACTGAGTATGACATCTGGGAATGCCACATCTTCTTGGCAACCTTGAGGAAAACAGAATAGCGAGACAACCCAGATCTCTCATGAGATCCCTGAACACTGTTATCAACCAACTCTTTTTTTTTTTTTTTTTTGGTTTTTTGAGACAGGGTTTCTCTGTGTAACAGCCCTGGCTGTCCTGGACTTGCTTTGTAGACCAGGCTGGCCTTGAACTCACAGAGATCTGCCTGCCTCTGCCTCCCAAGTGCTGGGATTAAAGGCGTGCGCCACCACGCCCGGCTTATCAACCAACTCTTAACAGAGTCTTCCCAGAACTTTCTGATATGTTACACACTAGTGCTCCTATTGCATAAGCAACCCTGAGTTGTCAGTTTCTGTTACTTGTAGCCTAGAAATCCTAGCTTTCCCACCTGCCTATCACTCAGCCTGTTCTCCCATACCTACCACTATCTTCCTTCTTATCCATCCTAAGGACTGAAAAACAATGCTGTCACTTATATGGATAAAACCCCCAACTCCTCTACTCATGTCCCTCTCTTGGTGTTTTTACACAAATGACAGTAAAATGTACACCTGACTTGCTCCCCATAGACACTTACAAATTGCTTTACTATTGAAAGCTCAGCTTGGAGAAATCCTTGAAGCTCTGTTTGGAAGCACTCCTTCCTGGTAATGAGGAGCCTTACCAAGGAGTAATACCAAGCACAGATGACTCGCCTTTTCTGTTTGGCTGGGCTTGTTCTCACATCAGAGATAAGTAAGAGCAGAGAACAGGAGTTCTCAAAAGTATGCCAAGGCTGCCCGCCCCAATATCTACCCCAATTATGAACTGACAGAGCATGTGAGGGCGCGACAGAGCATGTGAAGGATCCTGCAGATCCAAAGCTGTAGGGCCTCCATGACACCGGGCAACAACAGGATATCCAAGAGGAGTCCTGGTAAGTATCCAATATTGACAGTGTAGCAGAAGCCAGAGGCCAACTTTGCATGGCATCCCCAGGAACACTGGCTGCCTCCTTTGAGACAGGGTCTCTTATTGGCCCCGAGCTCACCAATCCCAGGGATTCTAGCTCCCTCCCTGTCCCCTCAGCTGGGATTGTGTATGGGTACTGGGGGTGGAACTCAGGTCCTCATACTTGTGAGGCAAGCACTTTACAGACTGAGCCATGTTCTAAGCCTCTGTACAATCATGGTATACCCTCACATAGCCAACAGTACTTAGGATTGTTCATGCCGGCATCACCATGAACGCATGGATGATAAAGGTACTACACCGTTACGGCAGCGGTGATGCCACTAAGTGATAGGACTTTTTCAGCTTCATTCTTATCTTACAATTTCCCCCTTATGTATGTGGTCTATTGTTGATCAAAACATCCTTTGGGGAGGGGTGGATGAATGCCATGGTCTCATTATCATCTTTTGGGCACTGAGTACTCTAAACATTAGTGTGGATTAACTCATTAATCCTCTGAGGATTCATCCTCAAGGAAATCATATATGTGAGTAATATTATTATATCCATTTTATTGCATTTACTTACTTATCGTGTGTGTGTGTCATGTCTATGTCAGCCAACACTTTGCAGGATTTGGTTCTCTCCTTCCACCTTGTGGGTTCCAGGGATCAAACTCCGGTCCACAGCCTTGGCTCCAAGCACCTTTCCCTTTGAGCCATCTCCTCTGACCTATTATCTCCATTTTACAGGTGAGAGCCGGTCAACCAGCTAGAAAAGCTCCTAGAATCATACACTTAACCTCTTAAAGTATAATGCCTCTAAAATGAGAACGTGCCCAGTTAGCATCTTGCCTGGTACACAACAGGACACATTTAGATATACATATATTAACTGTCAGGCATATACCATGATACAGAGAAAACTGTACCTCCTTTATTTATTGATACGATTGTTCAATTCATCTTCAAAATAACCCTATAATCTAAGTCCCCCCAACCATAAAATTTTTTGTTGCTGTTTCATGAGTGTAATTTTGCTACTGTTATGAGTCCTAATGTAAATATCTGATATGCAGGATGTCTGATATGAGACCCCTGTGGGGGTCACAACCCACAGGTAGAGAACTACTGATCTAAGTGATCCTTATACAGATATGAAAACTAAGAGTTAGGGGCTTCAACATACTAATTTTGGGAATAGGAAAGACACTCTAGCTCATAACAGTTAACTTAGATATCATCTTTGTTAGCTCACTATGTTTACCTTTTTTTTTTTAAGTTCAGCAGTTGCTTTGAGATTTAAAATAGGCATTTTAACTTAGCTGGCCTTGGAGTGATATTAGTCCTCTTCGAGCTTAGTATAAGAAGCTTATCACAGTATTCTACCAAGTCCTGCTGTGACGGAGGTGTTATGATTTGAAAATGAAATCTCCCAACAGGCTCCTGTGTTGAAAGTCTATTTGATCCCCAACCAGTAATGTGATCTTGGGACCCAGGTAGTGGAAGTAGGTCACTAAAGGCGGGCTCTTGGGATATCTTTTCCCTAGCGCCATCATTCTCTACTTCCTGTTCACCAAAAAGTAAACATCTTCTTCCACAGGTTTCCATCATCATGAGGTCCTGTGTCACCAGAGGCCCAGAAACAACACGATGGATAAAATCTGCTAAAACGGGGAGTCGAAATAAATGATCTCTCCCTCAGGTCATTCTGTCAGCTTTGTAAAAATAACCAGCACAGGGAATGACAAGAAAAAAACACAGGAAGTCATTTTAAATCAGTTTTATGTGGCCCAGAGCCTACATATATAAAAACTTAAAGGAACAGGGAAAGGTTTAGAGAGATGGCTCTGTGGTTAAGAGCAATGACTGCACAGGACCCAGGTTCAATTCCCAGCCCCCACACTGGCAGCTCACAAATTCTGTATCTCCTGGTCCCCCTTGGGGTTCAATGGCCTTTTCTGATCTCCTCAGGCACCTGCATGCATGTGGTGCATAGACACGCATGGAGGCAAAACACCCATACACACAAGATTAAATTAAATTTTAGAAAAAGAAACAGCGCAACTTGTGTTCATAAGTCATGTGGAAGTACAATCAGAGGCTGAAGGGATATCATCAAATAGTAACAAACGTCAGTAACTCAACAAGGGTTATTTGTCCAGATTCTTCTTGTCGGTCTCCCGTGACAAGGATATCTTCTTTTTCCTGAGTATGAGGTACAGGACAGACACCTCTGGAATGGGAGTCTTGGTATCTATTTTCAGGACAAGATTAGCAATGTTTTACAACCCATCTTGGGGAGAGGTGGGAGGACTTTGTAGCTTCTATGGCCTGCTGCTGCTGCTGCTTTTTTTCTCAGTGGACACAGGGGCATGTATTTAAGCGACATGAAAACCCATCAGTAGTCATGCATTTTATTTCTTCATGTGGCAGAATTCCCACAATATATTGCTATTTCTTACCGTTAGTCACTTTGCTATTTTAAATAAAATATGTTTATAGTCACACAATGATCATCTTTGGTGCTTTTTATCCCCTGATGTGGATTTAAAACTGGATCTATAATGTTGTTCCTGTCTACAGTATTTTCTTGAGTATTTCTTTTCATTCTGGTATGTCGGTGATGACTCATTCAGATACGATTTCTCTGAAAATGTGTTTATATTTTCATTTCTGAAAGACATCTTTGTTCGGTGGAGAATCCTGGGACAATGTCCTTGTTTATTCTTTGAAAAGTGTTGTTCCACTGTCTTCTGATTGAAGATTGAACCCAACCTAAGTCAGAAGCTGTCTGCAATTTGAGTTCCGGGAGTCCATGAGAGTCTGCTCCACTGCTCCACTCAGGGACTCAATCTGTCATCCTTCTTGCCTTCCTCTGTCTCTGCTTGTGCTGCCATCGGGACTGATTCTTTATCACTGGCTTTATAAGGGTGTTTTTAGATTTATGTTGTGTCTGACCGTTTTGCCTGCACAAATGTGTGTGTACCACATGAGTGCCCGATGCCCATGGAGGTCAGAAGAGGGTCCCTGGATCAGGAGTTACAGATGACTCTGAATCATCTTGTGGGTGCTGGAAACTGAACAGGGTCCTGGTTCTCTGCAAGAGTAACAAGTGCTCTTAACTGCTGAGCCATCTCTCTAGCCCTCATCACTGTCTTTGTAAAATTCTGATTATGAGATGCCCTTGTGTCATTTTCTTTCTTTTTTTTTTTTTAGACAGGGTTTCTCTGTGTAACAGCCCTGGCTGTCCTGGACTTGCCTTGTAGACCAGGTTGGCCTTGAACTCACAGAGTCCGCCTGCCTCTGCCTCCCGAGTGCTGGGATTAAAGGCGTGCGCCACCACTCCTGGTTCCCTTGTGTCGGTTTCATTAAGTTTCTTGTCTTTGAAGTGATAGGGATTCTTAAATCTATGGATTTTTAATTTTTGTTTACTTTAGAAAACCTTTAGCAGTGATTTCTTTTATCTTTTTTCTTTTTGTTTTGTTTTGTTTTCAAGACAGGGTTTCTCTGTGTATCTCTGGCTGTCCTGGACTCCCTTTGTAGACCAGGCTGGCCTCGATCTCACAGAGATCCTCCTGCCTCTGCCTCCTGAGTGCTGGGATTAAAGGCGTGCGCCACCACAGCTGGCTTAGCAGTGATTTCTTAAAGTATTTTTCTCCTCCCACTTCTCATTGACTCCTGGAACTCAAATTACAGACAGCTTCTGACTTACCATGGCTCAATCTTCAATTTCTTTTATTTCACAGTGGTATTTAAAAGTATCCATATAACCATTCTGTTTTTCACTCTAAGTACAGTATCTAATAAATAATATGAGATAGTTGATACTTTATTGAACAGTATTAGATGATTTTGCCTGTTGTAGGGTCAGGTAAACATTCTGAGCAAGTTTAAGATAGAATAACCTATGATGTTTAGAAGGTTAGGAATATTAATTGTACTTTAGATTCATATTTTCAAATTATTGTGCATTTGTTGGGATTTAATTCCATCTTAAGTCAAATCTCTACATACATGTTGGGTTATTTTAAGCTTTTCTTTTTCAATCTTTCTTTTCATTTTTTTGATTTTTTTTTTTTTTTGGTGGGGGAGGTATTGAAACAGGGTCTCTCTATGTAGTCTTGGCTTTCTTGTAACTCACTATGTAGACCATAGACTAGGCTGGCCTTGAACTCACAGAGTTCAAGGTTCCTGCCTCTAACTCCCAAGCACTCAGATTAAAGGTATGTGCACTGCTATGTCCAACTCTTCTTTTTTAATATTTAAAACATATTTATTTTATTATTTTTTACATGCAAGTGTGTTGTAGAAATATTTAATTAATAATAACCAGTAGAAATATGAAGTTATTAAGATGGCATCATCATCCCTTGACCAACCTCTTATGAATGATCACACACAGACACCTGATGAAACTTGACAAGCCTTAGCCTGGACTGTGTGATCTTAACCCATCTAAGCTAGCTTTCAATTCTATTTCCCAAATAAAACCCCATGTCATATACATATGTTCCCTGGGCTGTTTCTCTCCATGCCATGTGGAGTTCTGATTTTCCTAACCCATGGCATCTGTCTTTCCTCCTGCTTCCTTCTCCTCCTCGTCACTTCTCTAATCTCTTTCCTCCCCCAAAAGTCCGAGAACCTTGCTCTGCTTACCTCTCTCTCTGCCTCAGACACAGGCCTCAGCATTTTATTAAAGCCAGACAGAGACAATAGGTAACAAGCAAGGTAACACAGTGTCACTTGGTGTATGTGCATGTGGCCTTATACAGCAAGCAGACCTTGGGGAGAAAATTAATTAATATTTAGAATACATAGCAGATCACCCTACCAGTATGTGGGCCTGAGAGTATGGATATGTTTGAAAAGCCCACAGACTCCAGAAGAGGAAAGCAGATGCCTTGAAGCTGGAGTTACAGGTAGTCGTGAGCCAACTAATGTGGTGGTGGGAACCAAACCCAGGCCCTCTGCCAGACCAGCAAGTCCCCTTAACTACTGAGTCATCTCTCCAGTCCCTCTTTTTCTCTACTTTTCTTTCTACCGTGTCCTTCCTTCCTTCCTTCCTTCCTTCCTTCCTTCCTTCCTTCCTTCCTTTCTTTCTTTCTTTCTTTCTTTCTTTCTTTCTTTCTTTCTTTCTTTCTT